>JBBPMW010000352.1:0-20122 GCA_038090535.1 Tylopilus alboater | reverse complement strand
GTCAAACTGTAAATATGATAAGATAAAGGAGATTGATCAATCATGCCCCTTGCTGACTAAGGATGACCATGATCATGTGATCTATGGGAGCTTAGGGTCATGTGATCAGGCCTATAGTGTGCGCTTGGTGGTGCCTAGTAATACAAGGGAAATACAAAGTGTAATACTTTGGTAGTTAGAAACTAGGCTAGTAAGGTAGACTTGGAAAGATATGTGTATATCTTTCCAGGAAACGGATAGAAAATTAAGGAAAAATAGGAGTAGATAGAAAACATGGTAAGCTATCTTGATATACAATATGGAGGTACAGAAGTGGATAGATGATCTAGAAACGAGAGAATACATCTCATGACACAGCACGATATCGTGTTTGTGCAGGTCAACATCTCTAAGCCCTTCTCCATCATGACCAACGCATCACTTCTAGCCGCTGGGGCAGTACTCCTCCAATCAGATACCAATGGTGACCTCCACTCTTGTGCCTATTTCTCTTGCACCTTCTCTTCAGCAGAATGCAACTATGACATCTATGACAGAGAACTCCTTGCAGTCATCCTCACCTTAGGAGAATGGTGACAATACCTCCAAGGCACCTCATACCCCATCACGGTTATCACTGACCACAAGAATCTCTCCTATATCAAAGACCCTCGCAAACTATCTCGTTGACAGGCCAGATGGTCCTTGTTTTTACAGGACTTCAATATTCTATGGCAAGTTACCCCTGGATCCAAGATGGCTCCTACCGACGCCCTTTTACAATGAGACCACATTGACACCACTGCTGACAATGCCGATGTGGCTATCTATCCCGAACCCATGGTGATCAATGCCCTTGACCTCTCCCTTGCACATCACATCAGATCCTCCTCATCCTCCGACCCCCTTGTTCTCAAAGCCATCCAAGGTCTACAGGATGGCTCTCTCCTCTTCTCTCACTCCTCCCTCTCTGACTGGACCTTTGACAATGGTCATCTATACTTCAAAGGTCGTCTATATGTCCCGCCTGCCTCTCGTCAAACCCTAGTCACTTCCATCCATGAATCTCCTACCACTGGTCATGCCGGACACTTTCGTACAAAAGCCATCCTGGAATGTAACTTCTGGTGGCCTGGCCTCACCACTTTCGTTAACAAGTTTGTTGCTGGATGTGCTATATGCCAACAGAACAAGGTCATCACTCATCCCACTCGCCCCCCTCTTACTCCAATTGCATCCTCCCCATCCCTGCCGTTCAAGCAACTCTCTGTTGATCTTATCACCGACCTTCCCCCCTCTGCAGGACATGACTCCTTAATGGTCGTGGTCAACCATGGCCTTACAAAGGGGGTAATTCTCATCCCTTGTTCCAAAACCATTGATGCAGCTGAAGTTGCCTCTCTCTTTTTCTCCAATGTCTTTCAACGCTTTGGTCTCCATGATTCCATCATCTCCGACAGAGGCCCCCAGTTTGCCTCCGCCTTTGCCAGAGAACTTGCTCGCCTCCTCCACTACGATGTCCGTCTATCCACCACTTATCATCCACAAACAGATGGACAAACCGAATGCACCAATCAGGAGGTAGAGACCTACCTCCACATCTTTTGCGCTCGGAAATGGACCAAGTTCCTCCCTACTGCCGAATTCCATCACAACTCCATCCCCCACTCCTCCACCAAGGTATCCCCTTTCTCTTTGCTCCTTGGTTATGAACCTAGAGCCTACCCTCCGCTCGGAAAGACATTCCTCCCCGCACTAGAGAACCACCTCTCCTCCCTTGAAGAAGCCCAAAATGAAGCCCTTGCAGCTCACGAAACGGCTAGGCGACTAATGACCAAAAGAATCACAAAACCCTTCCACCCCTGGAAAGTAGAAGATAAGGTTTGGTTAGAAGCCACTAACCTTCACCTTCACTACCCATCTTGGAAATTTGCCCCCAAATGACTGGGACCCTTTGAAATCTCCCAGGTACTATCTCCCCTCACCTACCGACTCCACCTCCCACCCACCTGGAAAATTCACGATGTCTTCCATGCCACCCTCTTATCCTCCTATATTGAGAATGTGACACACAGTCCTAACTTCTCTCGACCCCCACCTGATCTTCTAGAAGCCGAAGAAGAATATGAAGTGGACTGGATCGTATCGCATCGAGGCACAGCTGGTTGTCACCAGTACCTAACCACATGGAAAGACTATCCACCCCGGGCATAAAATGGTAACGGACCTTCTGACATGCACCTGTGATGCTCCCTGTGTTTCTAATTCTAGGAGTGAAACCTAGAGTTAAAGACCTTCCAAAAGTTTTGGGTTTTGGTGGGGTTTCAGTAACGTAGAGCATGTGCTACAATTGAAATTTTGATGAAGGTAACAGAAGAGCCAGACAGGTACTTATTACCGGGCTGATGTTTTATGATAGGGACATTACCTTACTGATGTTTTGAGTATTAGGCATGTGTCAGGCATGTATCGACCAACAACACAAAGCATTGGCTTGGTAATGGCCATGCAGCTCTGCTGCCTGGAATGTTAAATTCTTCCCTATCCATTTCCTTCATAAAACATTCCTGATTCTTTAGATTCCAGCAAGCTCGTAGTAGTAGATAAAACCCTCCTTTTGTTTGTAACCTCAGTAAGCTATATTTACCATAGCAGACCGGTCAGTTCACCATTATGCCCATGGTATATCCCTCCTCGGAAAATACCTGGGAACCCAAATCTAATCTCTGCCATGTCCCAGAAATCCTCCAAGCTTATAAGCTTGCCCATTCCCTCCTTGAGCCCCATACTAGACACGGTGTCTCTACGTGAAGTACCCCCTAGTATATGAACCATCTCACTCATTCCAGAACTGTCTTCTATCAAGCCCTGCTAGCCATCACCCTCACTGCCTTCATTTTCGCCATCTTCATCACTATCATTGCCACTTGTAAAGGGATTATCCACCATCCACCTCCCACCCTTACCCCCAACCATTATTGAAATATCACATCATGCCTTCCTCCAACTCATCAACCTCGTTGGTGTCCTCCTCTTCCTCCCATATCTCCTTCTTGCGTTTTCAACGAGTGCATCCTACCTTTTTACCAATCATCTCCGTGCTCGCACTCTATGCTGCCATCATCACGGATCCCATCCTTCTCCGCGCCCTAGAAAACCTCCCACTTTATGAGGAAGATCTCGTCACACAAGAGTTGATCCTCACCTTTCATGACATGGCTAAAGCAGAATGTTACCACCACCTGGCTGCTCCTCACGACATCCCTTCTGAATTTGCTCTCCCCCTTTGCCTCCAACTCACAGCCATTCCTCAATGTATCTTAACCACCCTTCACCTTCATGGATTTCACCTCTTTGTTGAACAGCTCAAAGCTGACTTAATTTACCCCACCTTCTCTCAAATTTTCCATTCCATGTCCCTTGTAGAGTGTGACCATTACACCTTCGCCATTGATAACCCCATCCTTCGCTCCCCTTCTCCTCACCTTATTCCTCCTCCTCCTAATGCCACCGTCAGCTCTCCTCCCTCCCTCGCAGCTTGTCTCTCTGACATCTGGGAATCTTCTCCTACCTCCTCCCTCTCCAAAGCTACTATGGTTGATCCTCCCTTTCCAGTTGTCAACGAGGACATCAGACAGGCCAATCATGCCTGCTGTATCTGAATCAACCCAACCAAGGAAGTTATCTCCTTTTCGAGTTGTCCCCGATGTCATCTCCCGACCTCCTGCCTGCCCCTCTGTGGAATGCTTTCAGTGCCACAGTTTTGGTCATTACTGACAGGATTGCTCCTTCTACTCCTGCCCAAACTGTCATCAGACCACCCCCAGACATAATCAGACTCATTGCCTCACCGTTCAATGCTCCTTTTGCCATCGTTGGGGGCACTCTGACCGATTCTGTCCAGAATGACTTTGTGGTACCTGTAATGCCCAGGGACACATTCTCGCTGACTGTCCATTTGAGCACCTTACCCCTAGCCAGGCCACCAGCATATTTGCCAGAGGAAGAGTCTAACTCCCTGTATGTGGCCACTTTGTGGTTACAATCTGAGGAAATTGAGCCTGGGGCTCAAGTGTATGAAGGAGGTAATGTTACAATCATCTACTTGGGAAGTACATTTTTCCTTCTTTCCATTCATATCACTCATCTTCTCTTCTTCGGTATCCTTCATACTGAATACAATCATCATTTACTCGCTTTAGGACCTACCTCTTTCCTCTTTCTTCCGCTTAATTCCTAACTGTTCCCTTTCTTCCACTTAACTCCTAACTGTTCCCTTTCTGTTCTTCCAGTCCTACTGGTAGGAGACAGTCCATTCTTGTTATCCTCTTCTTTTATTCATGGACAGTATTCTCCTACAAGCACTGCTTTCCATGGGCTTGCGTCACCCTTCCATCACTTTCCATAGGATTCCTGCTTAGTCAACCATAGCTCCTGAATCCTATATATACTGCACTACATGTATTGTAATCTCTATTCTTGATCTATGCAATCACAGCGTATTCCTACGTCTTGAATCACCTCTCCGGAACTCCCTCTAAGTTCTTGTCACCTTTGAGCCTATCAAGGATGTTGTGTCTCCTTGTGAGTACCTCCCTTGAGACAGCTAGTTAGCAACTCAACGTAGAAGTACGTCTCGCATAACAATGGGAACATTGGTGATGAGGGTTGTGGAGAAGAAGGGATATGAATGATAGCTTCTAACCTTGGTGTTGGACTAGTGTGTCTGACAGGTATTGAAGTTTGTGTTGGCAGCATTTGTTGCATTTCTAATTGGAGAGGGGGGCCAGCTGTTGCAGGGTTAATAGTGAAGTGCTGCAACTATTCAGTGTAGTGGAAGTTCCATAATAGTTGTGCCATGGATTATGTATGCATGCTTGGTTGGGCAACCATAGGAATGTTCTGATCAAAAGGTGTGGGCATTGGTGGTGATAGAGTCTTGGAGGATGAGTCAAAAGGTGTTTGAGTGGAGGACCTCCAACCTTCTAAGGCAGAGTGATAGGGGTCCATTTCATTGGTGGTGACAAGGAATAGGAGATGTGATGGGTATGCATATTATTGGATAAACCAACAGTGACAGCAATGATGTGGATGTCAGGGACCAAAAGGGTCAACCTCAACAGGGAAAGTGGGAGGTAGAGGTGCACTATAATAAAATAGGGGAACTGGAGGGTATCTGTCTGGTTATGACAGCAATACCAGATAATGGTGGTATACTGACATGACAATAGCTGTGGTCACACAAACAGCAAAGGGTTCAATCAGGCCCTTTTATGCTACTGATATGACACTGCAGTAGATATTCCCCTAGTGCACTATGTGTTGTGAGAACACTTCAGGCAACTATTTCAAACAGGCTCTTAGCTACAATTTTTTCTACATGAAATTGAAGCTAAGGGCATGTTTTCCTATGGAAATTCCCAGGAACTCCTATCACCTAAAATAACCTATCACCAAAGTGAAAATTTAACCTTTTTGGAGTATTATATAAGTAGCCACTTGACTAGTAGGATTCCCACAACTGAACTATGGGAATCCCACATGTGTAATGGAATTTCCATTAATACATTGTATTACCACTTCAATAATTAAGCCATTTTAAGACATTATATAAGCAGTCACATGACTTGTGGGATTCCCACTAGGACAACCTATCATTAAAATCAAATGTAAATCAATTTGAAATATGATGTAAGTGGTCACATGACTTATGAGATTTCCACTAGAGCAATCTATCATTAAAATCAAACATAAATCAATTTGAAATATAATGCAAGTGGCCACATGACTTATGGGATTTCCACTAGAGCAATCTATCATTAAAATCAAATGTAAATCAATTTGAAATATAATGTAAGTGGTTACATGACTTATGAGATTCCCACTACAATAATCAATCATTAAAAAGATAGAGAAAAGATGAAAATCCCACAAGGTAAATGGAAATTCCATAGAGAAAAGATGGAAATCCTATAAGGTGAATAGGAATCCCACAAAGTAAAAATGGGAGTTTCATAGAAGCAAGATGGACATCCCACAAGGTGAATGGAAATCCCACAAAGCAAAGGAGGGAGTCCCATAGAGAAAAGATGGGAATCCCATAGAGGAAGGATGGGAATCCCCCAAGGTGAATGGAAATCCCACAAAGCAAAGAAGGGAGTCCCATAAAGAAAAGATGGGAATCCCACAAGGTGAATGGAAATTCCATAAAGCAAAGGTGGAAGTCCCATAGAGGAAAGATGGGAATCCCACAAGGTCAATAGGAATCCCACAAAGCAAAAGTGGGAATTCCATAGAGGAAATATGGGAATTCCACAAGGTGAATAGGAATACCACAAAGCAAAGGTAGGAATTCCATAGAGAAAAAGTGGAAATTTCACAAAGAAAAAAAAAAATCTCATAGAGTAATGGTAGGAATTCTACAAGATGAATGGGAATTTCACTGAGCAGAAGTCAATACTATCATTTGATGCTATCAAATATCATTGTAGGTAACCCTTCAAACATGTTATTAAAAATATTTTGAATAGTAAGTAGAATATCAAAAAAATTACTAAATATATTGGAATTAGTATATTGATAACATATGAAAAAAAAAGCAAAAATATGATCAAAGACAAAGAAAAAAGATACAAAAGCATAGTAGAAAGTGTACCAAAGAGTGTACCAAAAGCAGAGTGAAAAATATACAAAAGTGTATGAAAAGTGCAGTCAAAATATAGAAAAAGTGCAGAAAAAGTATATCAAAGTGGACAAAAAGGACAGTAAGAAGTGTAGTCAAAGTGTAGTTCAAGGTGTACCAAAGTGTACCAAAAGGATAGTAAGAAGTAGAGTCAAAGTGTAGTCAAAGTGTATCAAAAAGTGTACCAAAAGTGTAGTCAGAGTGTACCAAAAAGTGTACCAAAAAGTGTACCAAAAGTGTAGTCAAAGTGTAGTCAAAGCATACCAAAAAGTATACCAAAAAGTGTACCAAAAGTGTAGTAAAAGTGTAGTAAAAGTGTACCAAAAAGTGTACCAAAAGTGTTGAGAAAGTGTACCAAAAGGTGTACCAAAAGTGTACCAAAAGTGTAGTAAAAAGTGTAGTATACCTGGTACTTGTTGATAAGATAGACTAGATTAGATTACATTGATGTCATAATCTGTGACATCATAATCTAGGTGCACTTCAAATATGATTACATAAGTGTACCTCAACATGACATGCCCTAGGTACAAATGATTGTGACATCACTACATATATGCTATTTACTCCGCTTTTCTGCTTACATAAGCGATCCAAAAGCGGCACTACTCCCACCAAATGTCCATATTTGGTATATGACATACAGTAGTCCGCTTTCCTGCTTACCTAAGCTGTCCAAAAGCGGCACTACCATATTTAGAAAGCTTGTCATAACATATAAAAAATACATATCATACATGATCTACTGGTTTGATAAGCTTAGAAATTGTTGCAAATTCATTGCTAATGTCTTGGCAACCTTTCCATAACCTTTGATTGTCCTGATCTGCTTTGGTTGAGGTGTGGTCAGTTAAAGACCCAAAACTGCATCAAATGTACTATTAGTATTGGTAGCATTACAATGCAATCAATGGTAACAACATGCAATATTTTCGCATTTTTGACATGTTTGTTTGTGCATATATGGATGATTTTGCATGGAAAGATGATAGACATCATTGCCTAATATTTGTTACGATTATCTACTTGGGCAGTACATTTTTCCTTCTTTCCATTTGCATCACTTGTCTTCTCTTCTTCGGTATCCTTCATACCGAATATGATCACTACTTACTTGCTTTAGGACCTACCTCTTTCCTCTTTCTTCCGCTTAACTCCTAACCATTCCCTTTCTGCTCTTCCAGTCCTACCGGTAGGAGATGGTCCGTTCTTGTTACTTTCTTCTTTTGTTTATGGACAGCATTCTCCTACAAGCTTTGCTTATCTTGAGCTTGCATCATCCTTCCTCCACCTTCTATGAGATTTCTGCTTAGCTAATACCTATTCAGTAATCCCTTATATACTGCACTGCATGTACTAGTAGTTCTTATTCTTGATCTATGCAATCACAGCATATTCCTATGTCTTGAATCACCTCTCCAGAACTTCCTCTAAGTTCTTGTCACCTTTGAGCCTATCAAGGATGTTGAGACTCTTTGTGAGCACCTCCCTTGAGATAGCTGGTTAGCAACTCAACGTGGAAGTACGTCTCATGTAACAAAAGATCAAGAATCTCCCTTCGTCCCTCCTATCTAGGAGCAGGACCGCCACCCATTGACATTTCATCCCACAGAACCCCAGGAGGGAGCTATCGTACTCCCAACGACTCCAGCAGCGACAAATCTCCTGCTGAACCCACTGCTCCCCTTGACAACGATGACAACGAAGCTCTCGGTAAGATGGTTCATGTACTAGGGGGTACTTCATGTAGAGACGCTGCGTCTAGTATGGGGTTCAAGGAGGGAATGGGCAAGCTTATAAGCTTGGAGGATTTCCGGGGCATGGCAGAGATTAGATTCGGGTTTCCAAGTATTTTCCGAGGAGGGATAACCTTTCCATGCAGTTAGGTACCGGCGACGACCGGCTGTTCCTCGATGCGATACGATCCGGTCCACTTCATATTCTTCTTCGGCTTCTAGAAGATCAGGTGGGGGTCGAGAGAAGTTTGGGCCATGCGTTGTATTCTCGATATAGGGAGATAGGAGGGTGGCATGGAAAACATCATGGATCTTCCAGGTGGGTGGAAGGCGGAGTTGGTAGGTGAGAGGAGATAGTATCTGGGAGATTTCAAAGGGTCCCAGTTGTTTGGGGGCGAATTTCCTAGATGGGTAGTGAAGGCGAAGGTTAGTAGCTTCTAACCAGACCTTATCTCTGACTTTCCAGGGGCGGAAGGGCCTTGAGGTTCTTTCGGTCATTAATCGCCTTGCCGTTTCATGTGCAGCAAGGGCTTCCTTTTGAGCTTCTTCGAGGGAGGAGAGGTGATTTTCTAAGGCGGGAAGGAATGTTTTTCCGAGTGGAGGGTAGGCTCTGGGTTCATAGCCAAGGAGCAAGGAGAAGGGAGATACTTTGGTGGAGGAGTGGGGGATGGAGTTGTGGTGGAATTCGGTGGTAGGGAGGAACTTGGTCCATTTCTGAGGGTTGTTAGCGCAAAAGATGTGGAGATAGGTTTCTACCTCTTGATTGGTGTGCTTGGTTTGTCCGTCTGTTTGAGGATGATAAGCGGTGGAGAGACGGACGTCATAGTGGAGGAGGTGAGCTAGTTCTCTGGCAAAGGCAGAAGCAAACTGAGGGCCTCTGTCTGAGATGATGGAGTCGTGGAGACCAAAACGCCGAAAGACGTTGGAGAAAAAGAGGACAGCTACTCCGGCTGCATCGATAGTTTTAGAACAAGGGATGAGAATTACCCCCTTTGTAAGGCCATGGTCGACCACGACCATTAAGGAGTCATGTCCCTCAGAGGGGAGAAGGTCAGTGATGAGATCGACAGAGAGTTGTTTGAATGGCAGGGATGAGGAGGATGCGATGGGAGTAAGTGGGGGGCGAGTGGGATGAGTGATGACCTTGCTTTGTTGGCATATGGCACATCCAGCGACAAACTGGTTGACGAAAGTGGTGAGGCCAGGCCACCAGAAATCTCGTTCTAGGATAGCCTTAGTGCGAAAACGTCCGGCATGACCAGTGGTAGGGGATTCATGGATGGAAGTGACCAAGGTTTGACGGGAGGCGGGTGGGATGTAGAGACGACCTTTGAAGTATAGATGACCATTGTCAAAGGCCCAGTCAGAAAGGGAGGAATGAGGGAAGAGGGGGGAGCCGTCTTGTAGACCTTGGATGGCTTTGAGAACGAGGGGGTCGGAGGATGAGGAGGACTTGATGTGGCGAGCAAGGGAGAGGTCAAGGGCATTGATCACCATGGGTTCAGGGCAGATAGCCGCATTGGCATTGTCAGCAGTGGTGTCAATGTGGTCTCGTCGTGAAAGGGCATTAGCAGGAGCCATCTTGGATCCTGGGGTGACTTGCCATTGGATGTCGAAGTCTTGTAGAAACAAGGACCATCTGGCTTGTCGACGAGATAGTTTACAAGGGTCCTTGATGTAGGAGAGGTTTTTGTGATTGGTGATGACAGTGATGGGGTGTGAGGTGCCCTGGAGATATTGTCGCCATTCTCCTAGGGTGAGGATGACAGCTAGGAGTTCTCTGTCATAGATATCGTAGTTGCGTTCTGCTGAGGAGAAAGTGCGAGAGAAGTAGGCACAGGGGTGAAGGTCACCGTTGGTATCAGATTGGAGGAGTACTGCTCCTGCAGCGAGAAGGGATGCGTCAGTCATGATGGAGAACAGCTTGGAGATGTCGGGGATTTGGAGAACAGGAGCGGAGGAGAAGGTCTTCTTCAGGGTTTCAAAGGCACGCTGTTGGAGGGGGGTCCAAGCCCAAGGTTCTCCCTTTCGGGTGAGGAGGTTGAGGGGGGCGACGATATTGGAAAAGTTGGGAATAAACTTCCTGTAGAAGTTTGCGAAGCCTGTGAAGGATCTGATGGCTTTGACAGAGGTGGGGGGTTTCCAATCACAAATGGCATTGAGTTTCCTCATGTCCATCTCGACTTTCCCTTGTCCAATGATCATGCCGAGGAATTCCATCCTTGGGGCATCAAAGACACATTTGGAGGGTTTGAGGGAGAGTCCGTGTTCTCTAAGGCGAGTAAGGACACGTATGGTCCGTTCGTGATGAAGAGAAAGGTCGTCCTTGGTGTGGATGCCAAGATCGTCCATGTAGATCTTGAGCCATCGTTCGGCTACCATGTTGGTGAAGATGTGGTTCATGAATGCTTGGAACGTGGGAGGAGCATTACAAAAACCAAAGAACATGACAGTGGGTTCAAAGAGGCCGAGGGGGGTGATGAAGGCAGCCTTCCATTGGTCTTCAGGGCGGATACAAATGTTGTTGTATCCCCATCGGATGTCGAACTTGGTGAATAGAGTGGAGTCCTTCATGTCATCAATGAGTTCGGGGATAAGGGGCAGAGGGTAGGTGTTTCAGATAGTGTGGGAGTTCAGGTAATGATAATCCTGACATGGACGGAGGGATCCATCCTTCTTGGGTACGAAGAAGAATGGGGAAGCTTGGGGGGATTTCGAGGGTACAATCCGGCCAGTTTTCAGATGTTCGGTAATGAACTGCTGGCAGGTCTCCATCTTGGCTGGGTTCAGAGGGTATACCTTGGCGATCTTTGCGGTGAACGAGGGTAGGAGGTCAATAGTGTGGTCATAGGGACGTAGTGGAGGGAGTTGATCATGAGTCTTCTCAGAGAATACGTCAGTAAAAGAAGAATACCATTCAGGGATGGGTTGTTCCTTGGGGGTGTCTTGTTGGGCGATCTGGGTGGAAATGGTGGTTTTTCCAATGGATTCCCCTTGGAGCCAAGCTTCTCATCATAGTAATCTCTTGGAGGTCTTGATATCAGCATCCAGTCCTAGCCAGCGGAGAAGGTATCGCTGGGGAATGTGGTCATAGGGTTCGACTCGAGGGGAGTGTGGAATGGTCATGGTGTAGGAGATCCAGTCAATCTTGGGGTTCCATTTACGTAGCCATGGCATTCCAAGGATGATCTGGCATCTACCAAGACTGAGGACCATGAGGTCGAGGGTTTCTGAGGAGTTAGGGAAGAGGATGTCGGTATGTGCCTTCCATAAGATGGTTCCTTTGGTGTTGTGAGTTCCATCTACATTGTAAGCAGCTATGGGTTTAGGAAGACGGAGTAGGGGGAAGTTGGCGAGGGTTAGAAGACCAGTGTCTATGAAGTTGCCCATGGCTCCGCAGTCGATGAGGGTGGTGGTTTTGACGGTTTGATTGCCTGAGGACAGAGAGATGGGGATGCGAAACGTTCTCTCATTTGGTAGTCCTACAAGTACATGGGCAATGTCTAGGGAAGAAGACGTCAAGGCAACTTCCCGGTTCAAAAATCCGAGTTGGAGGTGAGAGCGACAGAAACTTCTTCGGCAGGGTCTTCGTAACAGAGCTTCAGGGTCTGGAGGACTTCCTCCTCATTCTTGCCCTGGGTTTTCAAACTCTGGACGTAGGCTTCTAGAGCAGAGGGTGGCAGGGATGTGGGGGTAACAGTGGGAACGACGGTGGGGGTAGTTTCAGTGGTGCGAACCCTCTGGTTAGACGAGGAGGGTCGTTGGGGAGGAGTTCCGGAAGAATGGCATTGAGAGGCGTTGTGGCCAAGTTTCCTGCATCGGAAGCATAGGCCTTCTCGGATGCACTTGGCACGTTCAGTGGGGGATAGTTTTCCAAGACGAATGGTGTCTACATCCATGGCATTGGGGTCTCGAGCAGGGCGATGATTGACGAACGAGGGTGCCGTCTGTCGTCCTCTCAGGGCATTTATGCGCATCTTCTGGGTATGGAAGATCTTCGCCTGCTTGATCCACTTGTTAATGTCAGTGGGAAGGGTGGACATGGAGAGGATCATGGTGACGATTTGTTGATCGAGACCGAGGGAGAAGAGGTCAATGAGGGTTGTGGCATCGGTGATCCCTGCCTTGGCAGCGAGATTCTGGAAGTCGGTGATATATTTCTGAAAACCATCATTGTTGGTTCCACCAGGGAGGTGAAAGCTTTTTTGGGTGAGCTTCTGGAGTTCATTTCTGGCAGTGGATTTTACGTCGTAGGGGTAGAATGTGGTCTCGAAGTCGGAGACCAGTTTGTCAAAGGTTTTGTCAGTGAAGGGGACTGCGGTGTCGGACATCTTGTCGTACCAAGTCTCTGAGAAGGGGACAGCTCGTCCCTTACTCATCTTATTGAGGGTGGTCATGACCTTGGTTTCTTCGGTGGTGTACAGGGTTTTGTTGATGGTGAAGTAGGCCTTCATGGCCTTGATCCATCGCAGGGCATCAGCGGATTCGCCTGAGAAATCAGCAGGGAGGGCCACTTTTAACTCAGAGGTGGACATCAATGGGGGGTTGGCTGGGGGTACTGGTGGGTTCACTGGGGGTGCTGGGGGCGCAGGGCCTATGGCGAGAATCCTAGGTGGGGCTGGGAGTGCGAGTGGGGTAACAGGTGGAGCTAGTGGGACGACTGGGGGTACTTGGGGCGCAGGGCCTGCTATGAGTTGTCTGGGGCGAGTGGGGTTTCTTGGTGTAGGGGGAACGACTAAAGTTCCGGCTGAGGACGATGGTGGTAAGAGGTTCTGAGCTGCAAGCCATCGTCTGAAGGCAAGGAGAGAGGTTACTTCAGAGGGGAGGGCTTCATTGTCGTTGTTGTCAAGGGGACCAGTGGGTTCAGCAGGAGATTCGTCGCTGCTGGAGTCATTGGGAGTGCGATAGCTCCCTCCTGGGGTTCTGTGGGATGAAATCTCGATGGGTGGCGGTCCTGCTCCTAGATAGGAGGGACGGAGGGAGATTCTTGATCTTTTGTTACACGAGACGTACTTCTACGTCGAGTCGCTAACTAGCTGTCTCAAGGAAGGTGCTCACGAAAAGACTCAACGTCCTTGATAGGCTCGAAGGGTGGCAAGAACTTAGACAAGTTCTGGAGGAATGATTCAAGATGCAGAGATACACTGTGATTGCGTAGATCAAGAATGAAGACTACTATACATGCAGCGTGGTATATAAGGGATTCTGAGGCTATGGTTGACTAAGCGAGAATCCTATGGAAGGTGGTAGAACAGTGACGCAAGCCTATGGAAAGCGGAGCTTGTAGGAGAATGCTGTCCATAGATAAAAGAAGAAGATAACAGGAAAGGATCGCCTCCTACCAGTGGGACTAGAAGAGCAGAAGTAGAACGGTTAGGAGTTAAGCGGAAGAAAGAGGAAAGAGCTAGGTCCTAAAGCAAGTAAATGGTGATCGTATTCAGTATGAAGGATGCCGAAAAGAAGAAGGCGAGTGATACGAATAGAGAGAAGGAAAAATGTACTGCCCAGGTAGATAATCATAACAACATCTAAGAAAATGTTGTCAACACTTGCAAATATTATGTTGAGAAGAAATGAGAAGTGGTGAGTCGCAGGCTTTGAATCAAAGCATGTGTTATTTCGTTCATTGATTATCTTCCCCTGCAGTTCCCTGCTGACAAACTGGTCTATAGTTTGAATGTTGCGACCTTTTCTTGGAGGTGGAATGGAGCCAATTAACTTATAGGTGGTGTCAATGGTAGAGTACTTGCTCAACTTGGTTGTTGTAGGCTTCTTTTGTGGTTGCTGCATTGAAGTTGCACCTGTTATTGTTGGGTTGGAAATTTCCTGCCAAAGCAGTGTAACACTAAGAGACTTGGGGAAGTTCAAGTTGGTGAGGAAGAAGCTATGTAGAAAATATATGAAGCCAAGAGTCTCAGACAATTCAGAGTAATCGATGTAATCTGATCAATTGTGATTCATGATAAAGTCACATCTATGACAATGCAAAGTATGTATTTTTGTTGAAGTATTTATTCAAATAAAACTCTGTGGAGTACTTGAATGAATTGTAAGCTGTAAATCTTGTATCTGCAGTTCTTCCAAAGTGGAGGATCAGATGCATGAATGCATGCACTTGGCTGAGGAGGACAATGTCACCAAGTCACTGACTAGCAGCTTGTTTGGTGCATTTGAGGATTGGAAGATGCATAATGTCTTCTGGCATGATATCAAAATGTTGTACATACATACATAAGAAAACAATCAGTTCATGGCCAGCTCTCTTCTGGCTTGCTGAGAGGATGCATGATGAGACAAAGCTGGCCAACTGTGTGACCTGACAAACGGTGTTGCTCAGCCACTGAAGAATTGGAGTTGATCAGAAATATGACATACCTCTCAGATTGCTTTTCGGCCATTCACATTGACTGTCGACATTGAAAATGGTGGTATCATAGCGACTGAGGGGCCAAGTAGCAGCATTGGGTGGAGTGCAGAATAGCATCTGCATGGGTGGGATTTTGGGGTTACCATGGATTGGAGGGTTTTAAAGGTATACTTTATACCAGACTTGGAGCTCTGTAAATGATAGAGCTATGTTGATTGATCCATGGCATTGTCCACTGATGGGATGCATAATTCCTCACTGTACTGTACCTCACACTGCAAGAAATCAGTGATAGCAGGTCGAAGGTCAGGCAAGCCAAACCATTGAGCAGCTTCGTCAATGGTAATCTGTCATAAAGATGGGGCATATGACAGGTTCACTGCTGTTGAACCAGTGATGAAGCTACAAAGGGGCAAGGGGACACCATGACATCCTCACGATCAGTCCCCATGTCTCATATGCATGAAAGAAAGGCAATATGCATAGAGCTGTTGGCTGGTTCTGGTTCTGATCTTTGTATGACATTGGGGGCAAAGGCGTGCCCTGAGCATGCAATGTGGGTGTGCATGTGATGGTGATCTTGCAGAAGGCACATTCCATTGGGGCAGAAGAGACCAGCTCAACATTGATGCCATCCTCACTATCCTGCATGGCATATTAGCATGGCACCTGTGATGGGGAGATCGTAGCGTACCTGGTTGTTAAAGCCTCATGTACACTCTTTGCAATGAACTGGCTGGCTGAGTTTGGGTGGTTGAAGTTGCATAGGTTGGATTGGTGGGACTTGGAAGACAGCATTGCATGCAAATGTGCACTTTTGCTTGCATAACTCATAAGTGGGCTTATTCTTGCTGAAGGTGAGGCTGGTGAGTGATTGATCTCGGATGCATGGTGGTGAGCTGGACAGCAGGCTTGAGTGTGTATGCAAGAGGGTGACTGTGTGTGGTGCTGGCGTCAACAGATCACATAGTTGACACAACAAATGAAACAGACATACCAAGGGGCCTGGCATTGAATGTGTGTGAGCAAGTGGCTAGTATTTGAGTGAGGAAGGTAGCAAGTGGCATGGTTTGGTAGCAGCAATGGATGACTCAAATAGCATTGGGCAGAGGTAAAGAGCAGGTACAGCACAATTTGGGTCTTATTTTCAAACACAAAAAACATTGTATATAAATATAAATGATAGAACCCATCCTGTCCTGCCTCAGTACCATACAGCGTGAATACTATGTGACCAAGGATTGTACACAATGGTAGACTGAAACATTGACAGTATAGAACATGATGAGAGAAGCATGCCAGTTGAACTGATCACCACCCAATTTCATACAAAGATTCTGGAACAATGACTAGATGTGGATGTAGTCTGGCTTTTTGGTGAATGATAGTATGTGGGAATATGCTAGAAATTGTGAAAATTCAGCAGGGAAAGTTTCACATAATTCATCAGCCAAGATGCTTTGCTTCATAGAGAGGATGGTGCTCTTCCATATGTGAGCAGTCTTGAACCATGGTAATGATCCACACAAGATATATATAAGAAGATAGGCTAGAGACTCCAAGTCATCTCTACAGCTAAGCTTGTTCCCTAGATGGCTGTTGACAGACACAAAAGCCGGAGTGCCGATGAAAGGTAAGCCTTCATGAAACAGGATGTGGATGTGCGTGCAGGTGTTTCAATACCAGTGTGTGATACCAAAATCAGCAAGGTACAGCACATCATTTCGTACACCATCTCTGACAAGGATATTGTTGGGTTTGATGTTACAATGGCTGAAGCTGTGTGAGTGGATGGCCTCAAGGTGAGTAAGCTATAAATAGGAATGGTCAACATGGATACCAATGGAGGCTAGAAACATACCAATTGGCCTGCGATCAGAGACACCATCCTGAGAGAAAAGGATTGTCTGCATATATTAAAAATGTCTTCTAGTGAAGGGCCAAGGGAACCGAGCATGAGTATACTGATTCTACTCCAGACCAGACAGGCCAAGGGATTCCAGGAATGCTGTGTAGGTGCAAAAGCACATAATGTTCATGCTGGACAGAGCGATTGCCTCCCTTGTTTCCAAGCTTGATGACAAGCTTATGGTTATCATTGTTAAAATCAGAGGCAAAGAAAATAGTCCTTGCAAGTCCCATGAGGCTTGAATCATGCATGAAATAGATCAAAAGTTACTTGCCAGATGACCCAGAACCCAGCTTCACCCCAAGCTTGAACTTGTAGTTGTCACAGGAAAGAATCATAGAGATCAAGAGAAATACAACAAACAGAGATTGCAGAGACTGAGTGTCATACAACAATATAGATAATGACAAGTGGGTCACTGGTCAAGGGTTGGTACCTTCATAGTCTTTAACTCACCATGTGTAGTGCTTGTAACCATAAGAAACACTTGCCACTTTGGAGGCAAGTGGATTGTATATGACGGAAAGCCAGACATATGCAAAAGTATTGATGGATAGTGCAACTTAGAACAGAGTAGGACAATTCTACATAAGCTCCTCGAGAACTTCTTCCTTGTGTTTGATGACCTCAATGAGTTTGTCAATCTCCACTCTTATGTTCTCACCCTAAAGCCCTGTGCAATCGGCATTTGCAGATTCCTTGGGATCATCCATAACCTCCTACTGGTTCGTTTTAGTGTCTTGAGAGAAATGCACCTGCTGCCTTTTGTAGTTGTATTTAAGCATCTGGAGTGCCTTCATAAGTAGAGGGCTGATCTTGTTTCTTTTCTTTGTGTGTGTTTCAGCACTGGATGAAAAGATGCATTCGCAGGCAACAGCCAATGCCTGTATAGGAAGGTAGTCCATAGCAATAGAAAAAAGAACTGGGTATGTCTTGCAATTTGTCTATGTGTCCATTAGCATCGGGTAGCCTCACAGGCAAGATGGAGGATGTTGAATGACGAACCCACATTCCAAAACTTCAGAGGGTTTTCTCCTTCTCCCATCAATGTGCTTCTGATGTAGGACCAATACTCATCTTCAACTGCATTAGTGCCATTTCAGACATTCTGGCATTAGCTTCCCATGTCCTTGATGCACAGTCAAGCAGCTATGACATTGAATGTCTGGGGATGAGGCTGGCTTTCTATAGGCGACTCTTGGGGTAATTGACTGTGATATTCATGCATCTATTTTGCATAATTGGGAGACATTAACACTGAAACATTGACACTTACCAGATCTAAAATAATTCTTTTTGCCTTTGAATTGTAATTTTTGTCCCAGTGGTCTTCGATCCAGCTCATGCAAATAGAGATTTCAATGACTAAAAGGAAAGGATTGAGTTTTTCATCATCACTCATAGCATAACATATGCATCGTGATTATATATGCAGCAGTGTCGTCCATACGGGTGTAATACTTATTGGCCCAACTGAGGCCAACATCTAGCCATGGTTTGAGGTGGGGTTTTTTGTCTTGAAGGTCTTTCCATCCAGTCATGAAAAGTTTGAAGCATGGCACAAACCACCCAAGGTGGGATAACCATTTGCTTAAGACATAGTTGTAGACCACATGTGGAACCTGTGGTATTGATCATCAGCTAATGTTCAGTGTAGACAAATTTTACTCACATTGAGAATATCTTGGTGATCCCCAAGTACCATCCATTCGCACTCTGACACAACAGCCTAGAAATGGTCAGCAGGTTAGCTACTGAAGAAAACAGCAGTAACTCACCATGCACATTTCAATGAAACAATCTATCATACTGAATGTAGAGTCCCACCTTGTGTCAGCATCACATGTCAATTCATGTTCGGGAAGCATCATAACAGGGCTTTCAGGGGGCTGGAACCAATTCTTGGAGTAACCCAGTCTGATGATGTCCAAAAAGTAATCGCAATGAAGTCCTGATGTATAAACAGTGATAATAATAAGACAACCCATCTTGACAGGGTCCTCCAGTCTGATGGTGTCCAAAAAGTGATCACAATGAAGTCCTGATGTATAAACAGCAATAATAATAAGACAACCTATCTTGACAGGGTCCTTCTTGACAGCAGCTGCATACTGTTCATGATCAGCATGATTCAGGAATGCAGTGACCCATTGCTGTGCAATATCTTTGAGTGTGGAATCAGAGAAAGTCTTCAAAACATGCTTTACACAGAGGTTGATGACGTGTGGGAAGCATCTTATCAGGCAATCTCATGCATCAAATTTGATATCCCAAGCACATAGCAGGCTCTCTAAGTGGTGCATACATGTTTCATTGCTAGTGGCATTGTCCATTGAGAAGTGTCCAATCTGACCATCATATGTCGTCTGAACTAAGTCAACATATGAAAGCAAGATGTAGACAGACCTTAAATGTAGCACCAATGTGGTCAAGAAGAGCCAATATGGTGTGAGCCAACAAGCTTCCATCGTGACTCCCCTTTAGCCTCGTAAAGCCAATCAGCATGGACCTTAACACCAAATGGCCTTGGGAATCCTTGGTGATCCAGTAAGCTGTAATGGCAAGGAAGTCTGCCATATTACCTGCAGACCAAGTGTTGGCTGTAAATGATATTTGTCCAACTGCATTCTAGACAATATGGATTAGCAGGACAAGAATATGAAAACAGCATCCATACTTACCCCTAATTCCCTCCTGAAACCTACAAGGTATTGCTTCCATGCTTCTACAATGTTGTCATGGGTGCTCGTTCAATGGGAAATGTCAGAGTCATGGAGGTTCTCCTGAAGGCACAAAAAAAGTGCTCAGAATTCTTTACAAAGTTCAATGACATTGATAGACTATACAAGATATGATATGTAAGAAATTGCAAAATAATATCAAAACAACATACCTGGTCGTCTGCCACAATAAAAGCAATGAGACACATATGGAACTCCTCCTTCAAGAAAACAGGCCAAGAGTCTCACTCATCAGGAATTCTTAAGTCCATTTGGCCAGCTGCTGGTGTTTGCGCATGAAGACTCTTAAGCATGCCACTCTCCACTACTGCTTGTCACAGTTCTGTAAGCGCATAGGCAAGCGACATGGACTTTTTGATGCTCAAGCCAAATTGGCCAGTCACTATTACGGTTGAGTAACGACGGACTTACCTTTAACGGACTTATCATTTTTCTTTCGTTAGATCTTATCTTTCTTTATCTTATCTTCACACCGGATCTATGATCTGCCATATGCCTAAACACGGGTTCACTTCCATTCCACCCCGTGCATGGCCACTTCACTTATTTCACACTTCCATTCTGCCACCGCCTTGCAGTCACCTCATGTCTTTCATTAGCTGCCACATCCTCATGGTAGGCTGTGTCCGCTTCTCTTCCATTTCATGGCTATGTTCCCACACCATGCTTTACACATGCTTCCTACATTCGTAGTCCGCATTGTCTTCC
>JBBPMW010000351.1:0-20134 GCA_038090535.1 Tylopilus alboater | reverse complement strand
AGCACGGAATCTGTCACTACAACCCCCAGTCACAGCTCCAGATCAGTATAGACGACCAAAAATCAGTGCCCTGCAAATCGCACCGAGCGCAGTCCGTTGTTCAGTGCTGTTCTTCATCTGTTCTCTGACCGCGTTCATCAGTTCACCAACGGAGGCCTGCAGCTGACCTTCACCCAAGGCTTTGGTCTGGACGGACGATATAAGATGTCTAATCTCGCTGAGCATTCCTTGACCGGAGAGCTGGCTATCGGCAGTGTCACCCTCTGAGGGGATGCCAAGGTGAGCGCAAAGTTGTTCGACGTTTGCAGCTACTGATTGGATATGAACAGTGCCTCCATTCACAAAGGACTCGAGCCACTATGAAGGATGTAAAATATCCGATAGTAGTAGGAAGGCGGGGAGTTGAGATTGATACATACCGAATTCAATTCATTGAGGTAACGGACGCTGTCAACTTGTTGGTCGAGCTGGAGCTTCTGCTGTTCTTCGTCCAACTTGAGATGGTCCAAGATTGTTTGGAGCTACGACAGACGAGGTAAAAGCGAGCTCGAAGCGCACGATGGAAATAGCAGACCTTTGCTGAATCAGCTTCTGCAGTTTGCGACGGTATGTTTCCTGTCGAGACTATGGATTTGTACAGAGATGCAAGTTCGTCAAGCTTCGAGCGTATGTCTGATAGATCGATAAAAGTGTGATAGGACCCATCCTGGAACCGACTCCCACTCTCAGTCTGCGACAAGGGGCGAGGTGAGCATGGAATATCCTTCGCAGTCCTTGGAGGTTGCTCGGCTTCTCGTGCAGCCTGAAGTTTTAGTTGCGTCTGGCCCTGTTCGATAGACACTAACTTCTCCATGAGAACCGGAGCCAGTGTTGCGAGTTGTGTCCGCAAGTCCTCGAACATTTTCGTTAACGAACCCATTTGTGGGTGTTCCGAGTTCGCTAGGATTTGCTTCCTCAACCCTTCGAGGCAGGTCAAGACCTTCTGCAAACTCGCATTGTCGGCGTGGCCACTTGAATCGGACGTTCGTTTGGCCGCTGCAGCCACCGCTTGCCCCAACAAGACCTGTATTTCGTTTGGGAGAATATGTATGTCTCGTTGAAGCGCAATGATCTGTTCGCCCAGTCCTGCTGTCTGGTCATAGTGCTTTGCAGCGGTATCCTTGATGAGCTCTGCCAGGGGCGCCAACTGGGGTTCCACACCAACGGCGAGCAGGGACATTGGCGGGTTCTCGACGTGTTCTCGGATCGCAGGCTCCGAGAGCTTAGCCCGCAAGGTAGCCGCTGACGTTGCAGGCGATGAGGATGCTTTCGCAGGCGAACTTGGCGGTGTCGGTGCAGGTGATGATTGGTGCTCTGCACGATTCCTCCTAAACGCACTCCGCACAGAGAGAGTATCAGGAAGAGGTGGGTTAGGAAGCGGAATCACGATAGACGCGTCTGTTGAAGGTGTCTCCACGACCTTGTTCCAGCTCCTATCCGCATCCTCTCCCTGCAGCTTCTCGATCTCTGCAAAGGGACGGCCTTGGTGCGTTGGCTGGGTGGTTTGTGCACGGCGTAGAGCGGTGCCAACGCTCGATGAACTGACAGCACTCCACGCTGGGCTTGCCGGTTCCGAGCGCTCGATTTGGGCAAGGCGCTGCGTGACCACGGACAACGCTCCGAGGTTGGCGATAGAAGGGCTTTTGGACCGAGAGTGAGGGTTGGAGAGTTGAGATGGGGGACGAGGTGGAGAGATAGACAGTGGAGAAAGTGTATGACGCGGTGACTTGGCAACCGGTGTGGGTGGCGGCGTTTGCTGAAGAGCAGACAGGGCCGAAGGGGTTCTCAGCGCGCTAGAAGATGTATATTCAGAACGTGCCTCCTCAGAGGGGGGAAGGGACTGTAGGCATTGTCCGATTTCTTTGTGTTCAGGGGTGACGTCCGTTCTAATAGTAAGGGTCTCACTGCGCTTCGACGTATGCACAGTTTGATTTTTGTCTCGCGAACCGAGGACAGCATCCCTGCATCGAAGTGAGATTTTGGAAGGAAAAACAGGCGATGGGTCTCACCAGATCGCACCAACCCATCGCGCACGGTCCTGACTAGAAGTCGCAGCAAATGTTTCTCTCGGTCGACCCTCAAAAGCCAACTCAAAGGTCTTCAGATCACCTTCGGTGTCGGGTCGTGGCACCCGCTCATTGAGAGAGTGTACGTCCATAAAGCCGCCTAACTGAATAATGTGACTGGAAGGGGTGTCATGCATGGTATACCAAGTAAGTAGCAAATAGGAGTCGTATAATGCCACTGTGCATGATATCCAAACAGGAAGATGAGACGGCGGACGTGAGAGGTAAAGTAGAGAGCCAGAGAGCACCGACCCGGCTTTGCTGGAGGACGGTGCCATTTCTTTCACCGAGGGAAGTGAGATCATCTGGGGCTTTGGGAGAGATGTGGGTTCTCGTGAGACGGTGATATTTAGTTCTGGAGCATAATGAGGTAGAACATATTCATCGTCATCTGATTCCTTGTCCTTCTTCTTTTTGAAGACGGACATAAAGTTTCGCAGGGAGTTGCTCAAAGATCTTCTCTTGCTCTTGTGGGAACCGACAGTGAGGAAAGGACGGTGCACGTCGCGCGGGTCGGCCTCCGAGGATGTGCGAGCGGAACCAGAAAGTCTCTTAACTTGAACTTGCACCGTCTCCGCCGCGTCTGTCATGGATTCGAATCGATGTATTAGCTGCTTCGTCGACTGACGACGCATCGTCGGGGTATGACTAGGGCTCAGGACTGGGTCGATCGCTAGGCGAGGCCCGCGGACGAGTTCTCCATGTTTGCCCGCACACTCGAATGCCTGCTCGAAGGTAGAAACATTATACGCCTCGATATGCGGTCCTATACTATGGGGATCCATTTTCCGAGGGCCTCCGACACCTGACTTCGAAACTGGGAGAGAATGGAACTCGTTTGTAGGCGTATGAGGTGGTTCGGTTGCGCTTAACCGCGACATCGGGGAAGACATCGGAAGGATGGTCGATGTTGCATCGCTTACGCTCGACATGAGCTTTGCGAAGTCGCTACAGTACTATGGAAGGGACGGCTTAAACAGCGGGAACGGGAGAGACAAACTTACTGGTACGAGTTTCAGTTGCAATCTCGACTGAAAGCGTGTGGTGCACCACCGCAACCAGTCTGATATCAAACCCTACAGGGGGACAGGTAAACCGGAAAGTTGCAACCAGAACATAATATTAACTTTGACTCGTTGGAGTTGATGAAGTTCTTGAGTTTGCAGATAAATATACGTGCCTTGCCATTGGCCGAAGTATCCATGCATTGAATGGCGATTATACATTGAGATGGGTAGTAAAGCAAGATAATGTATATAAGGTCTAGTGGCTGGCGGGTGAAGTCTGTGGCGCCATATTTTCTGGTACTGGGGGGTTTTTAGTAAGAGGTCATGGAAAGAGAAGAGACACGTACATGGAGGTAGTTGTGGTCGCGTGCCCTCGCTGAAGACACGGGAAAGCAGAACACCTACACCCTCGAAAACACCAAGCAGGATGCCACAACCAATGGCTGATCCTAGTGCGGATTTCGGACCACCTGGTAATGCATGAACAAGTGATGCGAATACATGGGGATGTTCCAAGCGGGAAAACACGGGCGGGCGTAAGACAAAGGGACTCACTGCGGGCAGCTAAGCAACCGCCGGTCATAAAACCGGATATAATGGCGTTCCAAGCATCCTCCTTCTGCCGCCAGCCCTTGACTGCACAGTCGAATGTCGAGAACATGCCACCCCAGACGCCAAAGTTACCCCCGGTTACAGGCGCTCGTGCCTTTATTGTCGATATAGCACCGACAAGACGCTCGCCCTATCGAAGAGGGTTAGGAAGTGACGAAGAGGGATTAAAAGGCATACTCGTGGAGAATTTCGAGCGCCCTTTACGCCGTGCCATATGGCACCGCCGACGGCGCCCATTGCAAAGGCACCACCAAAGTCATTGAGGATTACCCATGGGCTGTAGTGGTGGTGAGCAATGTTTTTGGAGGAGGAATGGCTCCCTACCAAGGGTCTCTTGTGTGGTCTGCGTGAGACATGGAAGATGGTTTCTATAATTCCACACTGGCGACTAGAAAGATTTTCTGTTCAGGGTAGGCTTGGAAATGAAAATGATCACGTGACCGCGCTAATGAAACCTGGCTCGCCGCGGCGGACTCGACATTGGACGCGTCGTGGACGTTGACCACGACGAGCACACTGACCTGAACGTTGTCGACGATGGGTGGCACGGCGCGTAGAGTGACATTATCCCGGGTGCTCGTCGAGCTGCCGTCGTCGCGCACCCCCCTCAAGCATCTCCCACACGTGCCATCAGCGGGCCACAAAGAAAACGCGTTGTCTCGTTCATCTGCCCCTCAGATGAGCTCCAGCACGCCCCTCGAATCCACCCACAACAAGCGAAAGCTTGACGCTGACGCGTCCGTCGCCGACCAGCCAGCAACCAAGAAGCACAAACAACCAAAGGATGCCATCCCACAGCCTGTCGCGAACGCGACCGACGAGTACCCCAACGGTTTTGTCTACTGCCATCAGTGCAACAAGAAACGCGACGCCACAGGTGTGTCTCATTCTCTCCCCCTTCAGTCCATGCTCTTATATCCGTTCAGTTTCCGTCCGTTGTACCGTGAAAGATCGCAAGGGTCGTAGGTGCAACGCCAAGTACTGCAAGCCTTGTCTCAAGAATCGCTATGGTCTTCTTCTCGAAGATATCCTCGCCGATGGCGAAACAGGCCGCGTTAACCATGCCCACGGAGAGGGTTATCACTTCAGGTAACTATTCCTTCCCATGCTGCCGAATGTCGCAGATCGATGACTCGCCATCAGGTGCCCACGATGCGATGACGTCTGCAACTGCGTTGCGTGCCGAAAGGCCAAGGGCTTACAACCGACAGGGTTCGTGGGCGTGTACTCATAAGCGACATTCAAACTGATGCACGTTTCCAGGAATCTCACCAACGCAGCACGTCAATCTGGTCTCACCTCGGCGGCCGATGTGCTACGTCAGGACCCCAAAGCAGCCGTGAGTTTACTCCACAGTCGATAATGCATCTGATCCCCCCTATAGGGTCCGATGGCGCATAAACCAGGTGAGAAGAAGACTACACGACAACAAGCAATGGATGGTGTTACTTCGAAGAACAACAGTAATAACAAATCCCTCTCGGCGCCGGTCAAAGGTAGTGCCAAGCAGGCTACCCAGTCTTTAAAGCCGGTGACGGGATCCAAAGCTAAGCCCGCACTGAAGGCCAAAGCCAAGGCTCCCCAAAAACCAAAGTTGCTCGCAAAGCCCATATGGACATCCGTGGGTACTGCTCTATCAGGAACTGAGGCCGAAGAACGCATTAATATCCGTGAATTTGCTTTGCGATTCTCCTCTGTCTTGGAGCTCTCTCGTGGCCATTTGGATGAACTAGAGGAAATAAGGTTGTCACGAACTCGCAGTCTCGAGGATGAGGACGACGATCTGATCCCGTGGGTCAGTGAAGCGTGTGTCAAATCACTTCTTCTCGGTCTCCTGAATATGATAGATGCCAAAAGAGATCGCGAGAAGGTAGGGTCAATTGTAAATGCATACACCAATCACCGATTCTGACGAACCTTTAGCATCTGAAGGTCACAGTAAAATCGATACGAGAGAGCGGTGCACACCTCAACAAGATGTGGGCTGCACTTGCGACTCTTCGCGACTGGCAAGAGAACGCATCCACGTCTTCTCGCTCCACTTCCACTAGCTCCCCCCTTACTTTTCCGGACCCTTTGCCTCCTCCAGAGTCCGTTTCTATCATTCGAACACGTAGCGGAGCTAATCAGTCCAACACGGGGAGCATCAACGTTCTTCGCACGGCCCAGCTTGTTCCAGTGATCTCCGCGCTCGTCAATACAGCTGTTGAGTCTGAAGCTGTGAGGCGAGAGCTCGAAGCGGGGACCCTAGAATCCAAGGAACGGGTCAAGGAGGCACGAGAAGCGCACCGCATCGAGAATGAGCGATTTGAGCAGGAAAAAGGGCGCGGAAGGGGGAAACGAGTAATTGCCTATTCCCTCCACTAGAGAATCACGTTGCTGACGCGGGTTCGCAGCTGGACAAGTCGAGGACAGAGTACCACAAGCGTATCGTGGCAGCCATCGACGATGCGCTGAAAGTGACTTCGTACCTAAATATTCCTCGGATCTCGCCGTTGGGAAGAGATATAGAAGGGCGCATATACTGGGCCCTTACGCCAGGGATGAACGAACGCGAAGATGCTCTAGACCTGCTTCAATCGTATTCTCATGGACATGCCCACAAATCAAGATCCCGTCGCAAGCCTCTGGTACCGTCCGAGGAAGACCGTAGTGCTCTCAGAAAGTGGTCCTGGTTCGTTGCTGTCTGGGGCAAGAGGCCTCCGACCGCAGAACGTACCCTCGTTGATGACGAAGACGATAGCGAGGATGAGGATGAAGACGACGATGAAGAACAGTGGTGGGGATTCTGGGAGCCCGAGGAAATTACGAAGCTGGCGTCTTGGGTCCACTTCAAGGCCGACCTCGAAGGCACCTCGGAACAGATGTCTAACCAGAGTGTCAGTGTCCCTTCTGGGTCCCGCATGCAATCCCTGGAGTCAGATGTAGACATGGAGGATCTGACCGACGACGAGAGCTCTGACGAGAAACTCGAGGACGATGATATGGAGGCGAGCACGACCCCGACGAAAGGCGAGATCGCGACGCTAGTCAAGGAGTTGGAACAATATGCATTGTTTCTCGGAAGGAGGATCAAGAGGGACGAAGAGATGGAAGAGACTTGCCCAGTCAGGAGGTAGCAGAAATCTTGCTCTTGTTACTGCGACGCCATACAGCAGTGCATTTTGGGATGATCCCAGGTCAAGTATGTTATACTCTATTTTTTGTTAATAATGCTAGTGTACTAGGATTCAGTGCACGCTTAGTTTGATACTTATATCCATATTTCTCGTCTCCCATAGACGTCGTTCTTGTTATTGAATGTGGGACGTGAGCGAAGCAACCAGATCATTGTCTTCGGTGGGACGTTCGATGCATTTCGAGAGTTGCTCTGCGAGATGGACAGCGAGTACATGCTTGCACTGGCAGTGGAACTCAACCGTGTGCTTAACGAGCGATACGAAACACACGGGCCTACCATCAGATGGGACTCGCTCAGCAGGACCGCAAACGCAAAAGCAGGGCAGGCGCAGTAGCAAGACATGTGCGGCGACCAGCCTAGACGGGGGAAGACACTGTACGTCCCAGTGGACCCGAGGACTTCGTAGTAGCATCTCCCCCACGGCGTCCGGTACTTGAGCACTACAAGACAAAGTGAGCAGCGAACGCGTGCTACGGCAAAGGAGACACATACCGCTCTCGCGATCGACGAGGTCAAGCGCAGCCAGGAGCGTCGTGTCTGGAAACAGCGCACGGAGCTTGTCGATTCCTTCCTCGACTTTACGCAAGTGCAGATATCAGCATCAGGATCCGACAGAGGTCGCGGGCTTACGGTTGTCCTCGTCGATAGAGCTCACGACAGACTGCACGACGTGTGCCAGACTCGGGGTGGACATCGCTCATTGCGTGTTTCGGATCCGAGTTTTGCGATTGAACGTAGTATGGCACCTCACAATTACCTCTTCGTCTTTGCTCAAGCACACGAGGAATTCCGCGTCCCAGAGCTGCGGTCAATAGCAGAGCTCTATGGCTTCCAGGTCGGATTCGATCGCTACACTACCGAGGAACTCGCCAATGCCGCCAAGCGACCATTCATGATTCTCAGGCTAGAGGAAGAGGAACACGCGAGGCTTCTCGCAAGCAGATGTATATTAATCAGGTACGCCCAATGGACCTCGACTACCGCGGCGTGTCGCTCACCCACTCTCCACCCTCGCCAGGTCGATCTACGAATCCTACGCGCAGGGGTCCACCTACGACGAGCTACACGAAGCAAACAAACGCGTTCAATCTCTCTGGGGACGCTACGTCCCCAATACCTCCTTCAAATTCATCGTCATCGGATACAATCACGGGCTTTCTCAACGTCGACAGCGCAATGTGATCGAAAGTTTTTCCTACATGGACTTTCTGGGCAAGATCGAGATGAAAAACCCGGAGATCACGCTCGGGGTGTTTGAAGAATGTGCGTGTCGTGTGGCGCTGGAAAAAAGATGACTTGGCCTACTGACGACCCTGCGCATTGGATTTAGATGAGGACGCTCGCCGACCTGACGGGTCCCGAAATGTAGACGGCGAATTCAAGCAAGCTTATTTTGGCAGGTTGGTACGTTTTACTAGACCGTCCCCTCGACCGTCTAGCACCATGTCACGACCACCTGGCAGGTCGCGGAGGGCACTGCGCGGTCCCTCATCAGAATGTTTGATGTGAAAAAACGCGCCTACTTTGGGAACACTAGCATGGAAGCGGAGATATCATTGTTGATGGCCAACCAGACGCAGGTGAGCCGTCTCTTGTCGTGACAATGAATCTGTGGCTCGAGCTGTGGCAGGCCGCACCAGGAAAGCTCATGTATGACCCATTCATTGGAACCGGAAGCATGGCCTACGTGCGTACTTTGATGCACACCTGCACGCGCACGCGCATGACTCGGCATCAATGGCCAGACGACAGCATATTTTGGCGCACACGTGTACGGATCCGACATCGATGGCCGGCAGATGCGCGGAAAAGGTTGCGTCCTGGTCGCTAGTCCACGTGCATGCAAAGTCCTAACAGACCTCGTTCTGAAGCTGACACCCCGGGCGTCATCCGCGCGGCTGCTCAATACGGGGTTGCGCAGCGGATCGTAGACCTCTGCACGTTCGACGTGACGCGACATCCTTGGAGATGTGGCGGGCTCTTTGATGCCATCATCACCGATCCACCATGTACGTTCACTTTACTTCGTGAAACCAGCCACAATCTGACGCACGATGCAGACGGCGTACGGGCTGGTGCCAAGCGCCTCGGGCGCAAAAAGCTCCGTGAGGACAGGCCACCTCCACAGGTGCCTCGACCGTAAGTCCTTCCCGGTCTGCCCGCCCATACCCAAATCGACGTGTGTGTGGACGCGTTTCAGCGACCCAAACGAACCGTACATCCCGCCTACGAAGCCCTACGAGCTCTCCGCCCTGATCGCCGATCTCATTCTCTTTGCTCGCTACCAACTCAAACCCCGCGGATTGCTCGTGTTTTTCCTTCCCACCGTGACAGAGACGTACGAAGGGGTGGACGTTGAAGCCGCGCTCTGCAAGGGGATGGAACTCGTGGCAAATTCCGTGCAAGGGTTCGGGAGTTGGGGCAGACGGGTGGGTCCCGCGAACTACCTCGGGTAGTCACTCGGACTGATCCGATGCTCGTAGCTCATCACGATCCGCAAGACGACGACGGAGAGTTATCCACCACCAACGTTCGATTCTGCTGACGCCAACGGAAGTTTGCGTACCCCAGCGCACAAGGATTTCAGGGAAAAGTACTTTCAGGGGTTTAAGAAGGCGGGCGAGCAATGAAGGACAGTTAACCATCTACGTGCGAGTATGTACGTTTATGGCTGGTCAGTCCGTCTCTGCCTTGTATGCTGCTCACCTTGAACGTGTGCTACTTCTGGTACGATAAACGCGACCGTCGGACTGTCATGATGGTCGACGTCAAGATCTGTTATCCTGTCACGACGTGTACGCTCGACGGAACATCATATCAGGCTACGAACATGTCAGCGAATCACTGCTACATTCCTAAAGACGCGACAGCTCTCCTATGCAGGACGTTCTACGTGTCGCGACATTCTTTTGGGTGTCACAGGTCCAGGCGAGCCCGGGCTTACAGGGCGATTAGGTATTCCACGGAGGCGATCGTGAAAGAAATCTGATGATGGAAAAGGAACGTCATAGTACCCAGTGACAGTGAAGGACAGTGACATCTACGCGCCATGATCTCTCCTGTGTTTGTTGGTGTCCGTCCACTTGAAGGTATTCTCCTGGCAGACTATGTCAATGTGACTAGCGTCTAAGGTACAGTTATATAGGTAGCGTCGGATATGTCCATAAGTGTGGTATATGTCAATGAGCCTACGAGTCACAAGAAAGAGAACAAAACATGCCAAAGAAAGTGGCAAGTTCAGGGGTCACCGGTCATCCTGAATGACCGCCGACCTATCCCTTGCACCTAGCACCTGTTGGGACAGACCATCACAAGGGGTCCTTCACTGACGTGAACTCTTCTGTTGCCGCTCCGAGTTTTCCAGCGGTACTAGGACTGGAAACCATGGGAACTGCATTATCTGCCGCCATAGTCTCGTCCAGCTCTCGGCGGGCTTGCCTCGCGCGTAGAAAGAACACGAGCACTCCGAAAACCATAACGATCGTCCCATGGAAGATAAGAGCATTGTTCATATTGTGTGGCGGGTTTGCGGTTGAGGAGGCACGAAGGGCACCCTCCACTAAATGCAACACACTGGTTAGTACAATAACTGCCGACGAGAGCATACACACCGAGGATGATGATGATAGCAAACAGGTTTCCACTGTGATACGTGAGTGCAGCTGCGGTGTGTTGCGAACAGAATGCTCACCTGGCCCATAAAAGGGCCGCACTAGCATCTGCATTCCTTGTCAACTCGACTCCGAGCTCCAATCCAATAGGGAGCATCGCCATAGAACATATCCCGATGACGACGAAAATGGCAAACAGCGCGGCGGTGTTGTTCGGGCGAACTTAAGGTGGTCAGGGCCGGCAACGAGGTAGGAACAGAATTCGCTTACCAGCCCAGATCAAGGAGAACCAACCAGCCGCTACGATGGGGATCAGGATCTTGAGAGTGATGCCGAGCCTATGGGTAAAGATTCGATCAAACAATGGTGCAGTGACGATTGAAGCGACGATGCCCGAAAGTAGCAAGGTTGCGCCTATTATTCCAGCGGTCGTGTCCGAATATCCCATGGGTTCCTGGAAGGAGGGTCATTGAAAATCTCAGTTGCATGCGTAGACAGAGCAAATAGAAATAATACTCACGAACCACTCGGCTGATAATACACTGAAAGCATTGGTAGCGCCAACGAATATTCCAAAAAGGACAGTGATGATAACAAAGTCGAGGCGTTCATGGAAGGTCATGTACGCATCTGGTGAAACCGACCAACCCAAGACAGCACGGCAGAGTGATGTGAGGGACTGAGGAGGTTTGGAACCAGCATAGGCTGGGAAGATGAGGATTTAGAGAGTTGGGAAAGACTCGAAACTTACTGGGCGGAGTAGGAGGGGAATCGGTGATGAAAAGCACGGCAGGTATAACAGCGGTGGAGATGATTGCTAAAACCAAAATCTAATTGGATGAAGGGCTGGTGAGTACCGGCTGTAGGAGGAAGAAGAGATGGGAAGCCTGATACTGACGGATTGGCGGGCGGTTCCGACGAGGGGTGCGAGCAGCTCGCCGATTGCGCTGCCTATTGGATTGGCTGCATAGAAGGGTGAATGAGAAGGGTAGAGAAGAGAGAAGAGGGAGGGGAATGTACGAACCGATCGCAATAAGCATGGTTGCGGTGGTGCGACCTTTGAGATCGAACCATTTTTCAGAATACATGGGACCGAGAACTTGGAAAGCGGGTTGTGCGATTGCGGAAAATATCTTTGGGATGAAGATAATGAGCGGGACTGATGGGGAATGAAGGGGAAATGACGCTACTTGGGCAAATATGAGAAGGGCATAGGCGGGCTGAGGAGAAAGGGAGGTAGAGGTTCCAGCATAACGAATCCATCCGGAGATGAGAGTCAGGAGAGCGCCGATTTGAACCTAGAGGGAGGTGAGTGGTGGGACGGATGAGGCGGACGAGGAACATACACAACGAGTGATGCCGAAGCGAGAGCAGAAAATGGGAACAAGGAGCGAAACGGGGATAAATACGCAATTCATGACATTACCGAGCCAATTTACTTGGTCCACGGTTATGCCAAATTCCGTGGCAGCTGAAACAACGGGTTGGGTGATGTACTTTATAAATATATTAAAGGGTTACCTTCTGGGGCAATCGGACCAAACCAGGCCCATGGCATACCAGTGACGAAGCCGAGGACGACCTGAGTTGCAGTAAGAAGGGACGAAAGGAGAGAGAAAAATGCGCGAGGGTGCGTACGAAGCCAAACAAGCCCGAGAACCTCCTCTTGTACAACCTGTATCTTACATTTGGAGCAGGTTCAGGCAACGACACGCCAGACTTTTCTGGCGAGGAGTCGCAAGGTTCCGTTGTGCTCCGGTTGCCGGACTCAGCGCTGGTCATCGTCGTGAGTGAACGACAGAAAATAGCACCGACACATTAAGCTATGGATGTACAGGCTTGGTGGCTGTGTTGTTAGGTCTGCCTTTCCGTTTTCGGAATAGACTTGGTTCAGACCGAACTGGTTCGCTCGGTTCGATCTTGGTTGGGTCGTAGATCTCTCCCAGTCCCACCTCGACTGTCTTTTTCCGCAGCTTGAATGCCCGCACGTCCTCCTCGTCCACCTCTGCCGCCCCTCGTTTCTCTGCTGCCCCCTTTTTCTCATCCTTCTCTTCCCCATCTCCCTTTGTCTCCTCCCCCTCCGCACTACTAGCTACCACTGTCCATTCTCCCGGCGTACCCTCGTGCAACCTTTGCTTCGCCTCTTCTGCATCAGGGTCTTTGTATCCGAGTGACGCCGGCGTGCTGTAGTTTGTCCATGGATCAGACGGTTTCGTCTTCGCCTTCGGCTTAGGTGCAGCTCCGGACTCGCTTGCTTGCCGAGTCGCCCCTCCAGAAGAACTCGCTCCTGCCCGTCCGGACGCGACATCCAGCGCATACGCCGCTTCCGCAGCCTGTCCTCAAATATCAGTCGGGTGTCAACGACGATACGGCAGACACACCTTGCCAACGCTCGCCATGATCCCCTTCTCTTCCTCTCTCTCCCTCACTCGCTTTTCCCCCTCCTTGTATAGCCCCCTCACGAACCGTTCCACATTCCCTTTGTGTCGCAGTCCATTCTCGTGCTGTTGTCGCGATGGCTTGTCGTCCGCGATGTAGATGTTACAGTACTTGCAGTTGTACCGTTTGTGCGACACCCAGTATTCCGACATGACGGTAGAAGCCAACACTCGATTACGTAACTCGACACACCAGACCGGTATCGCTAATATCTCCCGTTCAATCATTTGTTCGATCTCGCCAGTGAGTACATTAATAGCGTCTGTACAAGACAATGAACAAAATGACTCCGTTCTGGGACAATAGAAAACAATCGATTAGTCCTTGATCCCTTCTTTTCACCTCACAACAGGTTCAGCGTTCACGATGACCGAGAACAGCCCTCGCGACCCAGATGACGTTCAGATAATCCAAGATGTCGAGTACATGGAAGAAATAAACGCCCTCACAGAACTTGGAACTACGCTGATCCAGGCGATCCTTGAAAAAGAGCCCTTGAACAACATACACGACCTCATCAACGCGGGTGCACCACTCTGGTTCCAGGACAACGAAGGAACCTCCCCTTTGCACGCCGCCGCGTATGTCGGCAACGACCAGCTTGTAAAGCTCCTTCTGGACGAAGGCGCAGTGTGGAACGCAGGCAAGTTCACCGCATCGTCCCCCCTCCAACCCTCACATCGCGTGACCATCAGTGGACAACCTTGGAAATACCGCTGGCGACATCGCCTTGTCCATGAACAACGACGCATGTTATACCCTCATTCGTGACGCTGGCATTCGTGCAGGTGCTTCATGCACAACTACATCCCATTCACCCTCTGAAACTTTGACAGAGTTGCTTCTTGCTCTCGTCTCTTCAAGATCGTCGCTGGGCGAAGCACCCTCCTCCTTGATGATCCGTCAAGACGATGCATCGGCAGTCGGATCAACCGATACTTTCTTGGCTTCACGCTTACAATACACCAAAGATGCCCAGGGTCAAGAAATATGCCTGTTGGAACTCGGGGGTGGCGAACAAGTAGGCGTCATGATGGGATGGGAACGTGAAATCAGTAAGCAGTTTGACTGTCTGCCCGACGACGTGGTGCATACGACAGTGTCCAGTGCGCAACACAGTCGACGAACTCTGCTCGAGTCACCCAAGGCTAGATATTGGACTAAAGGTGCTCAATGTCGGATTCGGTCTGGGTATCGTTCGTGCACCCCGCCTCCGTTCTTCGTGACCGCGTCTGACATTCGTCAAGATCGACGCCATGTTTCAGTCCCTCTCCAAACCTCCCTCTCTCCATGTCATCGTCGAGGCACACCCCGATGTGCTTGCTCATATGGAAGAAAATGGATGGCACGAGAAGGCGAACGTGAAGATTCTGAAAGGCAAGTGGCAAGACGTGCTCTCCAGCGACGAGTTCCTCGGGCTAGGCAAGTTTGATGTCGTCTACACCGACACATTCGCGGAACACTACGATGGTGAGATCGGGTCCTTGGACGAGGTGTGGCCCTCATTGTATTTTCAGAGCTTCACAAGTTCTTCAAACGTTTACCGGATCTTCTGGACGGGCCTGACGCTCGGTTTAGTTTTTTCAATGGATTAGCTGCGACGAGTACGTTCGATTCTTTCTCTGCGGGCTTCTAGATGGATGCTTATCAGAGCCATCATCAAGATGCGCTCTTCTACGACGTCTACACTCGCGTGTCCGACTGTCACCTGTCTCAATTTGGAACCGAGATCTACTGGCATGATGTCGAGGTTGGACTGGACGACGCAGAAGACGACAGCCGATGGGGAGGGACACGAAAATACTTTACGCTACCCATATACCGCCTTCCAATCGCGCAGCTTAAGAAAGAGTAACGAGCTTTGCGACTTGCAATTTGAGTTCACCGTCAACCTCCGAGTCAGTCGAACGATGAAAACAAATAGTTCGTGCTCAACATTGGCATCCAAGATCGGGAGTTAGACGACAATGAACTCGTATTCTATACTGCTTTTCATCTCCAACAGCCATAACTTATGAATGCTTGATTCGAATTTTGGCGGTGTCACCCGTGTGATTCTTGTGAATTTCAACTTGCAGATGCCACTTGGGTGTCACGGTGAACTCGTTGCCAACTAGACTGTTGTCATGTCGCCCAGCCTTTCACCCCGATTCGCGGGCGGTCTTTGTTGTTATAAGCCAGCCCTGCCCGTCGCGTCCTTTTCTTCCATCTCTGGCAAGAACCCACAGATAGTGTTTGGAGCTGGTCCTCCCCCCGCGTGTACCTCTCTACTCACAATTCACTGGTAAACGAAAACCGTCTCACCTTTGCAGCACTCCCGCCATGAGCGTCCCTTTCGCGCTGGCTGACCCCAAGCGAGCCACCACCGATGTCGTAGTGGTGAGCTGATCCGCCTCCCACCTTCACACTGGAAAACTGAACCTCGACCAGGAATTATCTCTCTCTCAAGTCCCCCCTGCGTTACCTTTCGAACTGAGGGATTACGTTCGTTGCGATTTCTCACTCTCTCTTGGAGCAAACTCGTCATCTCCTTCCATAGGTCTCACCCAACACCTGGGAGATTCGTGTGTCGACCCTCGCCCGGTTGGCATCCCAGTACAGTCGGCCCACCTTTGAAAGAGCCTATCTGGTCATCATCATGATGTACGTCCCACTTTCCCGCTTTGTAGCACAGATCGCGACCCTGACATCTTGCGCGTGGAGACTGACCTTTTTGGTCCCCATCACGACCTACTACGTCACCCTCCAAGCGCTCGAGAGCACCACCAACGACGCTGACAGACAAGTGTGGTTGGCGCGGTTCAGCTCCTTCGCAGTCACGGTCGCCACGTGGGTCGTATTGTTCGTGCCCGTGGTCGTCTGGAAGTACCTGGTGCGTATATGCGTTCCTTGCTACGTTTTTTTTCTTTTTCCGCGCGCATGTCTCATTGCTTCGCGATACCCAGGGAAAAGCACGTGTGAGGAAGCTGGCGGATCAATGGACCAGATCAGACGCACTCTCTGCCTCCTCGTACGGAGACGCCCCCGTTTGGAAGGCGAGCCCCCCTGGGCTGTTCAGGGATGCCATCGTACGTGCCAAAGCGTACCAGACTGCCGTCCGCCGCCGATTGACTGATCTTTTTTTTTTCGCCACAGGTGTTGATGATCACCGTTCCATCAACCAAGAAGAGCCATTTTGATCGCGACAGCTATCTGCCCCCGGTAAGCACGCTCTCACGTTGGTTCGCTTTGTGCCCGACGAACTGATGAACTTGTTACGTTAGTACATCGCCGCAGGCGACGATGCATTGCCTCCTTACGGGGATTCGAAGATGACCAGCTGGTCGAAAGATCTCAAAGGCGGGATCAAATATGGAGACCTCCCGATCTACACTGACAAGATGACGTAGTCTGAGACTGAGACTGGGACATGGATGGATGGCCGAGCAGTTGGACAGAGTCCAATTTGCAGAGCGTGCAGAACTTTAAAATGTGCTTGATGTGTACTGGTGACACATTTGTCAATGCGTTGATCGTTCTTTGATTAGCATCACGGCGTGAGATTTTGTATTGTACTGCTTTGAAACATTGTTGTTGTATGCTATGCCCCTGGAGACCACTGATAACAGCGTTCTCGAAGATATCACTTTGCCAGTGGTTACAAGATGATAAATTACTCAAATACACAGAAGACTTTGCAGATCAGTCAAATATTCACGCTCGATTTTCGAGCCACTACAAATTCACTCTTCCGCGTCATCATCCGAGTCGCCAGAATCACTTTCCACAGGTAACGTCATCATGTCGTTCAGACTTTGAATCAAAAAACGAACTGAGCTCTCCGAAATCACGTTCGATAGGCACCTACTCACCAGTGAACGAACGGCCGAAGAATCCGCGTGACTTTTTCAAGTTCTTGGATGAACGTCCCCGTCAGCACTTGATCATCGGTGAACCTGTTGGCGAGCACGGCATAAAAACAGATCAACGCGGCCAATGAACTAGAGATAGCCTTAAAACGTACTTTCGTGAGACCCCTAGAGAGCGGCATTTGAGAAGATCAATGTCCCTGGGTTCCAACTCATCAGTGTCTGATCAGCGGCGGCAAGTCGAGAACAACGCGTACTGGTGATTCTTGTCCACCCCCTTTGGCGCCGTCTTGAGTTCATCGTCGGCACCAAAGACGTTCTGACGCCTTCCCTTTGGATGCGGGCGTGGCTCGCCGAAATGTGCGACGAACTCGGGCTCCGAGATGGTCTCGCGAAGACGATCCGAGGAGCGTTTTATGTGATTCCTTGCCCAAGGTCAAGGAATTATCACTAAATCCGTCAGGCAAGTGCGAAAGCTCTACCTTATCATGTTGAGTTCGTTCTTTCCAGGACACCATGCCCCACCAGCGAGCCGACTCTCGTCTCCTGGTTTGACTGTGCGCAAGGCGTGAGCACGCAGAAAAGTGATTATCGAAAGGGGACGAACTCACTCATCCTGATTCCGCACAGATATAGGTAAGGCAGAACGTCCACAGAAACAATACTTACACATGATCTTGATAGTGCACGTCAGACAAACTGGCGAAACGGCGTCTCACAGACACTCACAAAACGCAAATATCCCTTTCCTGCCGCTTCTCGAGAAACTTGCAGTGAATTCAGTCTTGTAGGGTGTCTTGTCGTTGCTGAAACGAATCTGAATCTCGCTCAGCGAAACGACGTGCACGGATGCAGTTAGACGGACATCACGGTAAATTCGATGAACGACGTCTTTTGGAGGTAACGGTGGGATCTGAGGGTCTACTTTGGTCAGCATTGCGGTAAAGGCCTCTATGAAGGTCTTGAATTCCTTTTCGCATCGTCGATAGACCGGCTCTGGGTTGCAAACCAGTTGTGAGTAACACTCATGATAGCGACAGTAACGGTGTGGTACGATACCGTGAAGTTTGAACCTAGCAGGATACGCAAATAGAGTTCATAGTGGAACAGAACAGTGGCGAAGAGCGTGTATACTCACCAGACGCGATCGTTGCATGCTGGGTCTTTCATGCGCACCAGGAAATCCAGCGTGTGCTGCGATATCTGGCCCGCAGATGCTGTCGAGTGGCTCGTAAGTCGTAAAGCGGGCTCTCGATGAAACGACGTATGCACCCCATCCAGTCGTCGGCGCCTCGACGACTTTGCCAACCACCTCCTGACCATCCTTGAGCGCGACGTCGCTGTCGCGCTCGTCCTCTTCGGCGTCCTCGACCACCTTGCGCTTCTTCCTCGCAGGCGTCCCCTTCCCCAGCGTATCCCGCTTGGACTTGGATTCGGGGCGCGCAGCCGGCTCGCGCTGGGAGTTGGGCGCGCGTTTCGAGGACGACGCGACGCGGCGGCGTTTCTTCTGCCCAGCCTTGCCAGCGCCGTCCGACTCTACCTCGTCGAGCGCGTCGCTATGTATGGATTGCGCGTCTTCGCTGTCACTGCCCGAGACGTAGTCCTCGCTCACGTCTTCGACTGGCGACTCAGAGCGCGTGTTGGCAGGTTTCTTAGCTTTGGTGTTGCTGCGCTTCGCCATGATACACTGAGTATTGAGAAGGGGGGCTCTCTGGTTCTATTTGAGACGGGAACGCGCCAGACCCGCAGAGATTAGCAAGATTATTTGTCATGTCTGATTCATGTCTCACGGCATTGTCAGAGGTCTTACGTGTAGTGGCGCAGGGATTGTAGCGAGACATGCAAGTCATACAGGTCCATTCAAGGGGCATGCGGACACAAGTAAAACGTTTGATCCTAAAGCATCTAGTCTCCGGGCTGGACGCGACTGTTGGTGTTGTAGGGAACGACGATATCATTGGTGAAACTATACGCATGATAATGAATAACGATGCGAACCAGAACACTAGGAGGGGAGCCTAACGATCATGCGAGGAATCCTTATCGTGATCGCTAGTCACCGTGCATCCGCCTCCTGGGTGCTTACTGGTCCTCAGCTCGGAGAATAGGGCTTTTGTTCAACTCAACTGATGCGTGGCACGTTCCTTCACCTTAGCAGAACATGTCCGTCAAGGCTGGAAGGCTGAGCGGATTCAAGAGCAAACGGGAATGCAACGGGTAATCGATTGCGAAGACGGTCAATCGTCCTCGTGAATAATAATCTTCTGTTCCGTCGCTATGCGAAGTGCCTCGGCCGGCTGAGGGGCAGGCTCATCGTTGGCAGGTTCCTCTTGGGCGCCAGCCTCGGGACCATTCTCGCCCTCGTCCTCGTCAGTTTCCTCCCCTGGTTTCCTAAACACGAGTTCCTTCCCATTGACCAGTCTGCGTTTCTTCAACGGAACGTCGGACTGTCCCTCGCCGGGGCCAGCTTTATCGGAAGACTTGGCCTTTGCGCGTTCTTTCTTCTTCTGCCTTCTCGCGCGGTTCTTTGTAGTCTTTGCTTCCGCGAGGTCTTCGGCCTCCTTGCGCCGTCGCTCAAACTCCTCCGTTTCTGCTTCCTGTTAGATGACACTTGAGTTGAGTGGGGAAAGACGTCACGGAGCCATGCGTAGTACATACCTTCCGGGACTCCTCCTCCATGATCTTGATCCTCTCGTACTCTCGTCTCCTGCCCGCCTTGTAAACGTGGAACTCGCCGCTTCCTGCACCAGCACTCGAGCCCTGCACATTCTTCATCATCTCTCGTGCGGGACGTATCGTCTTTTCCTTTGGCGGAGGGGGAACAAAGGCTGCTTTACTAGGATCCTTGAGGAGCCGTTCCAGCTGCGAGCGCTGACGCTCTTGTGGGGTGAGCGCATGGCGGAATGTCTGTGGTGCTGGTGACCCAGAGTGTGAGTTTGGTGCAGGCGAGTTCGACGTCGACATGGAAGAGTTCAAGTCCTTGGCAAAACATCCACCAACAACATTACACGTGCTACTCAAGTTCCTACTAGGATACATCTAGGGATGATGGTCATCGTGATCGGAAGGGATACTGATCCAAATACTCGAACACGTCGTAGCGACATGGGTAATTTTACACGACTGTAGCCCAATGGACATTAGCAAGGCGCATCTGGAGGAGGAGTAAGGAAACTCACGAAGTACAGCGTTCACACAACCATCATTCTCTGGATTGTTGGTTATTTGTGCGTACTTGCCGAACACGACCTTGCCTCCAGTCGTAACCATTCCTAACTCTGAGACGTTGACTTCGACCACTGTCCCCTTGGTCAAAACACCGAGCTGGGTA
>JBBPMW010000350.1:0-20147 GCA_038090535.1 Tylopilus alboater | reverse complement strand
TGGATTCGTCGTTGATAAGTTCGACGAGCGCCTTTTTGAACCGCTCGTGGAACGGTGTGGGAATGCAGGACGTGCTTGGGTGGGATTGCTTGCGGTAGAGGTTGTAAGTGAACGTCACGCGATAGCCCGAGGTGATGGGCAAGACTTCGTGCTCGACGTCGCCAAAGAAGGCGACGAAGCATACCAGCGGCTCAGTGGCTGTGGCAAATGTGTCTGCAAAGTCGAGCGTCCACGCTTGCGTACCCTGACGAAGCACGAGCTGACCGCCCTCGTGTCGAGTGGGCAGGACGACGACCAACGACCCCACCATGTTCTGGTTTCGAGGTGTATCCTGGTGGGGTTTGAAGAAATCGCCTTTTCCTGTACGCGCCAACTTCATGAGTACCACGTCACACTGCCAGGCTGACGAGGAACACGTTCACCATAGACGTTGAGCTTGTGGAGCTCCATCTCCGTGATGCCGGAGCCACGTGTCCCAGTGAGCAAGCCCCGGGAGACGCGCTCAAGGATCCCGACACTGCGGGGGTCGAACAACGTGGCGAACGCGTCCGGATCCATCTTTCTCGCCTTGCGGTACGTGTCATCGAGGACGGTCTCCCCGTTCCGGCCAAACGCGGCTGGCTTGCACGCCTCGTATAGAGCCGCCAGGTCGTCCGTTCCTACTTTCGAGAAATCGACACGGCTGTGGCCGACCGAGTAAGTCGTGTCACGGACTCTGGCTATCAAGGGGGTATACGCACCGATGCACGTCGCCTTCGGGGCCCGCGCAAGTATAGTACAACGACGTCTGATAGGGCGGAACGGTGCTTTTGCCGCCATCAAACGGCTCGATGCCGTTCCAGAATGTCCTAAACGGATCGAGCGCCTTGTGTCGCAAATGGATATGGTGCTGATAAGATTCAGAGTCAGAATCAGAATCAGCTGACATTTCTGTTAGGCCGTAACCGTTTTCCTGAAGTTTTGATGATGGATTGGATGTACCCCCTCGAGCTCGCCACTGGAGAGTCCACTGACAGGTTTGGAATGCGACTCGCGGTGTGGCTAATACTACTAGAAAGAGAGGGCGGCGTTGTCGAATGCAGTGTAAAGGTTAGTTTCAAAGCTTGAAACTTGAAGGACGTGCGGGGTGGTTGAAACAAAACAAGATCAGGCCTATATATCCCTGCATGTGTATCTGATTACATAAATCAATCTGAGAACAGACAAGGGTTTTAACGGAGTCACATTCTCGTTTAGGGGGTGAGTCAGGCAATTAGGGACGAGCCTCAGATCTGCAAAGCAGTATTGTAACGTTATGGTTCTGGCATGATGCCGCGTTTCTGTATTCTCCGATCAGTGACGTTGCGATGGATCAGTGATGGGCTGCGATTGAGCGCGCCTGCTAACCTGCTGGCAAGTTCTCTGTTGCGGCAGCCCGTTGCTCATTTGTGTGGGGTCGAGCGTCCTTGGCAGCGGCCAACCTGGGCCAAACGTGTGCCGCGATTGGGCACTGTCGCGGTGATGAATGGATTTAAATATTTGCAGCGGGCTGAGACTGTATGGCTGCACGTGCACGGTGCTTGGATCTATAATTTGGAACCCATATGCAACTTGAAGGATTGGCAACAGACCGCTCAAAACCCCCAAGCTCACAGAAGAACTTCTCCCAGTTCGATCGGCGAAACATCGGTGCCACTTGTGTTAGTGCCGTGGATTTGACGAATCGCCGATCCTGGTCCTGCCAGTGATTCGGTGTGACTCAGGTCTATAGCGGATAGGCCAGCCATACGCTATATGTAGAAAGTGGGGGTAAGATCCAAGTTGGCCATGAAAAAAATTTCCTGCTACCAATCGCAGCCCTGAAACGGCTTGCCACTGGCAGCGTCGCCAAGCGATCACGTCTTCCCATGTATGACTCGACCAAGGACTTGCAAGTCGAGTCATACACTCCGTTACGTTCGTCGGCTCAAAACGAACCTTCTCGATCCATGATGCACGAGGCCATTTGATTGTCAACTTCAATAGAGTGGCATCTTCCGTGCGGCCTGCCTTTTCTGTCCAGCAGATTGTTCACCACAATACAGTAGACTATCTCATAATGCATGTGGTCGTAATGCATAAATCTCATACTGCATAGGATTTTATGGATCCCATTGTGGGGCAGTGTAAAATAAGACAATAATGCATAATGCATAGTGCATTGACCTAGCCGACCCATTATGCACTATGGCGGGCCCTACAATAGAGCTGGGACCACACTGACCTCGTTAAAAAGCATCCAATGTGTTTCTCAATGTCCATCAAACCCACTACTATGCCTGCCGAGAAATGCAAACATCGTAACTAACCTCTTCCATACAACCAACAGCCAAAGAAGCTTCACATCTCCACAGTGTGACTCAGACGTCATGCGTGACAGCCAAGTCTCACGCTTGGTGAGTTGTGACTTGCCCGACTTGGCTTATTGACAGACCTCCGTCATTTCTGTGTTTGCCTTGGTCGAGAGGAGCTTCTTCACTCCCAACAGTACTTTGATGTATTCCTCATTCCTGGAGTCACCAATCCTGGAGCCTAGTACATAGTCACATAGTCACTGTCACAATTGTCACAATTTGTGACAGATACGATACTGAATATTTCTCATAATGCATAAAGTTTTTCGTCTCCCGACCGTATGCATTATGAGATAGTCTACTGTATCTCATCAGGTGGATCGTGGACACCAACACCGTGTGCATCCACATCCTGCGCTGCATCCGACACGCTATTTGCGCGCGATGGTTTGTAAGTGAAGTAAACGACATCGTGCGTGATGATCTGCAGGCAAGAAATGAAAGAGAGCAAGCGGTCGCTATCAAACTTGGCGGTCGGTGGTTAGGTGGTTGAAGTTGAAGTTGAAGTCAAGAGAGATGAGATCATATATACCTTTGCGCTGGAAAACAAGATACGGTCGTTTAGAGTGCTTGGGGCGCGGATGTCGCAATGGACACTTACCGTAGCAATGGCTAGTTTGCCATTTCAGTTGCCCACTACGAGATAGTATGAGATTTCTCCATCGTTGAAAAGGAAAAGGGAGGGTAGAGCAAGAAAGATACTGCGAACCCACCGAGACGTGAGGCACAGAGATTGTGCCTCTTACCATGAGGAAGCGCTGCCCTCGGCGTCGGAGCCCGAAAACCCGCAACCGCTATCTTCATCATCTTCGGCGCGTTCACTCACATTTCTGGCTGTTCGCGTCTCGGCGAGGAGAGGAACGGAAGAGGGGGAACGGCATCGACTCTGCCTGGAGCTCATGCCTGATCAGAACCGATGAGTGCACGGGTACCGACATGGCGATCCGATCGGGGTGCGTCCAAACCGCGTTGCAGACCGACCCAGACAAAGAGGGCGTAGCCGCGGGCGCATCAGGGGCGTAACCCCGCACAGCGAAGCAGACTTCGATGGACGAAAAACCAAATCAAAATCATGACCTGGGAGGGAGGCATTTAGCATGCCAGTGTAGAGGGGCGAGCAGTTCGAGGGAGCGCAAATAACGTACTAGAAAGGCCTAAACAAAGGTGCCACGTAAGTTGGCCTACCCCAACTTATCCTTGTTATTTCACCAGCGGTTATCCCCGGATGACTACGTGGTGCCCGACACTGCTTGTCTTCTTCCACGCGCCTATCAGAGACTGTTTCCCGAAATGCATCTTGCAGTCCTTTTCCTAGATGTAGGTGCCATGTCGCTTAGGCTCAGCTGCATGGACGAGTTCTTCAAGATCGACACAACAGCTGAAATGAACGGCTGTTGAACAACTCTTTCATAGCTAGGCAAGCGGCTTCCAATGGTGGGAGTCTCGTTGGCTGGCGAGTACCTAAACGATTCCAAAGTGTCTTACCTAACCTTTCGTCACACCATTATGCCTAGACCGGGTCCTCCAAGGCTGTTGTCAATTTAAACCAGACTAGACTTGAGCGTCCGGTGAAAGGCATAAATGTCGTGATTGTCCCCTGCCGTGGCGCAACGTGTTCTCGCAATATCTTTCAACCATCTTCGAGACGCTGGAGTATTTATTTGCATATGGCGTCGAAGGAGGTGAGCATGACCCACTCCGAACAATGCCTCCCCTCGGTACACCTCTTGCACATTCCAAGTTCAGTCTCAACACGGCGGGCGTAGCTGGGTTTTTCGGGGGTGAAGAAGCCATCTCGGCAATGGACACCGTCCACCTTTACAAAGGTAGACGTTGGCTTGGGTGGTTCAACTCCCCAGGAAGTTACACGATTGCAAAATGTTTCGGGAAAATGGCGAGCTCACGTTTCTGGGATGGATTGTTTCCGGGTCCAAACGATTCACCAGCCGTTTCGTTTGGCCTCGACGGCAAGAAAGGACCTCAATACATCGCACCATTGTCTGGTACGACGATGGACACGGGGCATCTAGCTTATCTAGTGACGGAACGGGGCAAGGAGATGGAACCCGAAGAAATAAAAGGGAGGGAGACCACCCCTGTCGATGTTGTTTACTTGGCCATGAAGGACGTCGACTATGACACTCCTATTGAACTGCTTCCCCTCAAAGAGGCTCTCCTTGGGCTCATCCCCATCACTGTCAGCGTCGTGACCTGCGTCATGTGTGCGCTGGTCTACGATTGGCTCAGCTTCTCCATGATCATGATCGGTATCATCTCCAGCGGCTGGGCTAGTCTTGTCATCGGCAAAGGAAGGCTCGTCATCAAATCTGTGAATGAACCAGCTCACGGTGCTCCTCTGGGCCACGGCATACTGATAGGAAAGGACGGGGTGGTGGTAATCAAAGGGAAAGAGCGGGACGTAAACGCTATCACAAAAGGACATTTCATTCTCCTCGAGACAGACCCAAAACAGGACGACGAGGGGGGGAAACAGGGCGAGGGGAAGAAACGGGGCGACGAGGGGAACAGACACAGTGACGAGGGGAATAAACAACGCGATGAGGGGAACAAACATGGTGATGAGGGGAACGAACAGGGCGACGAGGGGAAGAAACAACGCGACGATGGAAACGGACAAAGTGGCGAGGGGAACAAACTGGACGAAGAGGGGGGAAAACAGGCCCCGGACAAGAAGCACTGCTACCACGACATAGGTGTATGCTCCCTCGTGCTCCTTGTCCAATTCCTCCTCCAGCTTCTTCTTATCCCGCAAGGAACCCTCTTTGGCCAGATCATGTTCCTAGTCTCGCTCGGCGTCTCATGGGGGTATAACTCCTACCTATCCTCGTTGGAGAAGGAGAAGATTCAAGCACGTATGCTCTTCCAGACGCTTGGGTGCCCGGAGATGCGCTGTTTTCGCGCTGGTACGAGGACGACGATGGCGGTTTTCGCTAGTCTGCTACTCTTCCACAGGGTCGAGGGTTTGTCCCAGGAAGAGAACCGCGAATATCGTGTCCAGATCCTCGATAGGTGTGTCCCAAACAATACCAACGTTTGGAGGCAGTGGAAGGAGAAGGTTGTCCAACAACTCCTGAACATCGACGACGGGTCCGACTCGTTGCCCCACTTGGTGGAAAACAGGAGCCCGGGAGACCAGGCGCTTTCAGAGTCAGGCAGGGAGCTGTTGGGGGAGCTGCTCGAGGATGCGCGTGCAGCGTTTAGAAAGTATTTCCATGTTCGTAATGAATTGCCTGCTGATTCTAGTCACCAAAGGGTTGAAGGATAATGGGATTATTCCATTTCGCCACGTTCACGACAGAATCCCCTGATCATTTACTGACTACTTGTTGTCGGATACAACTCGACGCACGTGTAATAGAAACGTACAAATGTAGATTAGTTTCGTGAGGCATCTTGTTTTCATACAGATATAACGATGGCTTGGAACCCAAGGAAGAAACATATTCAAAAAACACCTGCTCCACTAGAAGCTCACGCTGTACACCGTGTTTGTAGTCGTGGGCAGGAACCAGTTGTTGATGATAGCGTGCAAGGGATCTACGAACCACATGAGCACAGCAACAAGTAACGAAAGGTGCCCAAGGGGCTGACCGTCCGCTCCGACAACCATCCCAACCGGATCATCATCCTCAGAGTCGTCGTCCTCCCAGTCGTCCGCAAACCCATCCTCCATGTCCTCGTCCGCGACTGGGAATATCTCATCAGGTGGATCGTGGACACCAACACCATGTGCATCTGCATGCTGGGCTACGTCCAACACGCTGTTTGCGCGCGACGGTTTGTAAGTGAAGTAAACGGCATCGTGCGTGATCTGCAGGCAAGAAATGAAAGAGAGCAAGCGATCGTTATCAAACTTGGCCAATCGGCAGACCGACACCCCCGGTTCAAGTGGGCGATCGGTGGTCAGGCGGTTGAAGTCGAAGTCGAGAGAGATCAGATATATACCTTTGCGCTGGAAAACAAGATGTCGTTTAGAGTGTTTGGGGCGCGGACGTCACAATGGACACTTACGGTGGCAATGGCTAGTTTGCCATTTCGGTCGGCCACTGCGAGATAGTATGAGATTTCTCCGTCGCTCGAAAATGGTTGAAAATTGAGCGTAAGAGCGATGTCCCGATGATGCACAGCGTTCGATCCTGCGAATAGACGTTGGTAATCAGGGAGTATGACTAGTCTGCCGTGCGATGTAAGTACAACAAGGTCATTCCTCGATGCCGATATATGACCTGAAAACGAACGTCGTTGGTAATCTCCAACTTCGTAGCTGAAAATCGAATATACATACATGCCATGAACTCGCCGTGGATAGAGCTTGGAGAATGGAAGTTGTGAAGGAGCATTTGAGGATGTACGACGGAAGACGCTAAACCACGAGTTTGTGGTAGTACGTCCCACGTTGTACTGGATAGCTCCATCGTAGACAGCTGATATAGCAATGCTCCACCCTCCCTCCCAAAGATACGCAATCCACGCCCACCGCAGATCAACACATACAGGTCGTTGACTTCGACGTAATTGATATTGCCTAATAGCTGACCATGATGCTGTCGTTGGAGATCCCGAATGACCGAGACTAATTGCGATCTTCGGACATCCCAGAGATATGCATTGTTGGTTGCCGCGGCCAGCAGCGTTGGGTATGAAAAACGGAATGCACGAGCAATCTCTGGCATGCGAAGAAGGGCCCAGGCTACAAAGTGCCCCCGGCGACTTTCTGCTGAGTGGAAATTTGCGGCAGCTTGCGCGGATGCATCAAGCATTTTTTTGTCCGGAGGTGACGTTTCTGGATGCTGATCGCCGTCCGTATCAATGGTACGCCGCCAGACTTCCTTGCAATTGTCGTGTCGATTGAAAACGATGTAACCCCGGTCGTATTCACAATGCGCGTAGTGGACTGCATGAGTCTGGAGATGAATCGTATCAGACATCGGGGCTCCGGAAGAGTTCTAGGTGCTAGGCCTGACCGGAGGAAGCGCCCACAAGACGCGATTGCTTTTGATGTCGCACACGAATAGGCCGCCTATCTGGCAGGTCGTAACAACAAAACCATGTTCATAATCGATTTTGATACGATGCACAACCGTTCCCGTGGCCGTCAATTCTCGAACGACGGACGGCGCCTTGCCACGCCAGCCCCTCTCGATTTCCAATTGCCTCCTGCCTGCAGATGAGTCAATCAGCGGTAATCAGTACCGGACACAGAAAGCGAGCGGACAGTAGGCCTTCCAGTCGTTTGGAATTGTGCCTGCACGAGGTTGGTCCTCCTGGATGAAACGATGGAGTATTGCGGCATTTCTGTACACGGTAGGTTCGTTGATCGTAATCAAGGCATTCCAGTCGCGCGATACCAGAGTGGTAGAATACAATGAACACAGCGGAAGGTACGATATCGCATGCAAAGCAATCTCTGCTGGCAATTGGTGCAGCATCGTAAACGAAATGGTCAGAGAACGAGCTAGCGTGAATAATGACATTTTACTAATATCACGTGACCAAGTTCAAACGGTCAGGTGACATGCGGTTATCACGCACGTTCGACGGTGGTACTATTTATTCAGTTCTTATGACGCTCAACCTACAACTCTGATTTGGTCGTTTTCCTTTCTTTCCTTCTCACTTCATAGATTCGTGACTATGCCGTATCTGTCACAAACAGCCCTCAAAAACCTCAAGCTATATGCCTACAAAGCTGTAGACGAGTATGTTTACCCATGTACTGGCAGTGACACCAACTGGCACTCGTATTGACCACCCTGCAGATCTCTTGTATCCCGATACGTCCTTGCCCCGTACTGGAATTGGTTCATCACCCTTTGGCCGCGGACGGTCGCGCCGAACACAGTACGGTTTCAATTTAGTCCTTCAGCACCGGCCGCATTGATATCCAACGCAGATAACTCTTCTTGGGCTCGCCATAGTTGTGCTTAATGTTCTTACGCTGTTGATTTACGATCCGCTGTATTATACCGACAAGGACGGCCCAAATAGTCCTCCGCAGTGGATATACCTGACGTGCGCCCTCTTACCCATCATCACATTCTGATGTGCTCATCTAAAGATGTAGGTGGGCTCTTGGTCTCTTCATGTACCAGACTTTCGATGCTGTGGATGGGTGAGTAGTGTTATCTCTCTGATGAAAGTGTCTTTCTGACGTCCAAGGATCTGAAGCAAACAAGCCCGCCGGACTGGCATGGCTGGTCCGCTTGGTCAAATGTTCGATCATGGTATGCATCAAGCTCATACTACGTTTTTCCAGGTTGATCCCCTTTGACTAGGTTGCGATGCCCTGAACACCACGGTAATCCAATACTCCATGAAGTTCTGTCACACATTTTCATACCATTTATAGCTGGAAGTTATTTTGGCTTGCAGAGCTCTTAATCTGGGTCGTTCATGGTGGACTGTCGTATCACAGATCGCCACCCTTGCCAATTTTTATCTGACTACATGGGAAGAGTACCATACAGGAATACTGTATCTTGGACCATTTTCCGGACCTGTCGAAGGTATCCTTATGATCGTACTCATCTACATCATTTCCGGAATCTTTGGTGAGTGCTCTGTTTATCGGGTATTTCTCCGCATTCATGGCCTATAGGACCTTCGTTTTGGGACCAACGTTTCCTCACCTTCACCCACCTGCACCATATACCCCAGGTCGTTGACATTGTCCCTGATATTGGCCTCAACGAGGCTTTCATGGCATTTGCCGCTTTTGGTCTGGCTTTCAATATTGTGTCCAGGTATTATCATGCCTTTTGATGCATAGAAAGCCGCTGATACCACTGTAAGTTACCGGAATGTTTACAAGGCGATGAGAGCCACGGGCAGGTCTACCCTCAAACCGTTGGTTTCGCTTCTTCCCTTCGTAATACCAACAGTGCTGCAAGTTCTCTGGTTGCTTCACCCATCACTCTACTACTCGAACATCATACATTCGCCGCTTTTCCTTCCAGTCATGTGTGCTTGGGGCCTGCAGTTTGCACACCACGTTGGACGGATGATATTGAGCCACGTGACAAACACACCGTTCCCCTGGTGGAACTCTACGTGGATATGGACTGCTATCGGTGTTCTCGATGTCCATCTACCCGACCTACTTCACCGGCACGCCGTCGTTTAGCTTGGTGTTTGCATATTGCTTACGCTCTTCTAGATCTCCTATCATCCAGTCGACACCGAGGCGCACGGCAATATTTGTTTACCTAACGCTCGCAATCTCGTTCGTTGCGTACGCTCGCTTCTGTACGCTCGTGATCAGGGAAATCACGGAGTACCTTGGCATTGCGTGCTTTACGGTGCGTAAGAAGGATGCGGAAGGAATTTGGCGCGATACCCGCGATATCCAGCAAGACGGATTTTCCAAACACATGTGAAACGTTGCATGATTCAAAGGGGGTTCACGTCATAGATTGTCTCACGACGACACCATAGATCAAAATATACCTTTTTTACGGTGGCTGGACGCGGCGTGATCGGTATCGTATGCATGAACGAAATTTCAGAAATGGCAGGAGCGGGTCTGTGAACATTCTCCAACAGTCTGGTAACGCCTGATTGATCAGTATGATTCAGTAGAAGTGCGGGGATTCCTGGTGGGTGTCACTACCTTCATATCCGCACGAGTGTATCTGAAATAACTCTTCTAATACACAACCACCACAGTTATAGGCAAGCGACGAGCCTCATAAACTTGCCTACTGCGCCCCTAATGTCGGCAGGTCCGCGGAAATTGTTCCCGCAGGCCGCGCGTAAGTGTTCTACGGAATCGGTGCTTTACCTACAGTGACCCACTGGCAGAGAGCAATTATCGAGGTTTCTGTCATTGTAACATGAAGTTGTAGCGTCAACGATTGCAAGCTTCGCCGATCAAGATTGCTAGTTTTCGTTCCATTGGTTGGTTCTGAAGCTGAGACGAATTAACGACTCTTTTCGACTTCATCAACGAGCAGATCTCATTGGCGCATGAACACCTTCATAGTATGCCCATCTCCTTCCTTGAGCCAACTGCGGATGACCCTCTAATTCTTCTATAGACCTCGACAGCTCGACAGAATTCTATTTCTGGCATGCAGAGTAAGATCAGGCTCATTCCTGACCAAGGGGAATTGGTTGGAAGTCCGGTGAGATGAATGCTTTTCTTGGGAGGGCGGGGATTATATGACTCAAACGGTGGTACAAGTAATGTGGAGCGTTTAACATACACTCACCATGGGTTTCTGCTCGCCAGAGATATTCGCAGGAATTGCCTACGGCGTCGTAGGCATTGTTGCCACCATTGTCCTCATCGCAAGATTTTCCCAGCATCCCAACGTGAGTAAAATGAACAAGACCTAGCACTCCCTTACCAAGTCGTGACTTTCTTCGCTAGCTTGATGCGTTCCCCACGGCTGGATCCAGTGGCTTGCTTGGCTCCTGGGGGGCTGGTTTCAAGTTCTTGACCAACGGTGTAGACGCCATACAAGAAGGGTACGAGAAGGCAAGTCTATGCTCCCCCCTCTTTCACATATGCTAACACGATGTTGTAGCACAAGTCTGCACCATTCAAAGTCGCGGATATGTATGGCTGGATAGTCATTCTGAGCAATCTGGAGCATCTAGAAGAACTATGGAGAGCGCCCCAGGATGAGCTTTCTTTCGCGGCTGCCGCAAGCGATGTGAGAAATTGTTCTCTTCTTCCGGAATTGACTCATATTGGGGGTCCCCGGCAGCGACTTAACACACGTTATACCTTTGGAGACGAGGTCATTGCTACACCTTATCATGTTGCTGTCGTTCGCTCGCAGCTGACTCGGAATATTGGAACGAAGTATCCCGAGATCAGGGACGAAATTGTCACAGCGTTTGAAGAGGCTCTGGATCTCAGAGGCAATGGTAGGGAGTCCGCTACAATAAAAGTTTGCCATGTGTTAATTTCACGAACACTCAGAGTGGAAGAGTATATCAGCATTAAGTGCCATGCAAAAGGTCGCCTGTAGGTCAAGCAACAGAGTATTCGTGGGCCTCCCCTTGTGTATGTTTTCCTTCTACTCGTACCTTGTGTTTCTTAATGCATTGCTCAAGGTCGCAACCCGGATTGGATCGATCTCAACATCCAGTATTCCGCTAACATATTGAAAACAGGGCTTATAATCGGGCTGTTCCCCAAATTCATAAGACCGTAAGGCGTTTCGTTTATCTGTCCAGGATCTAACTTTGCGTAAATGGACAGTCTGGTTGCCTGTTTCTTTACGGCCGTTTCCCGAAATACCATGCGCGGTCTGAAGCATATTGGTGCAAAAATCGAAGAACGACTGAAACATTTGAAAGAGTGTGGAAATGGGTGGGCAGCCAAGCCTGTTTGTCGACTCTTTTTCTATATATGAAGGTGCTCACTGTTATCTTTACCAGAACGATCTTATATCGTGGTTGATCGAGGAAGCAAAAGGTTCGCAGTTGACGGTGAAAGCCTTGACAACTCGCGTGCTGGTTGTCAACTTTGCTACTATTCAAGTGAGCGCAGTCCTCGTCCGGCTACGTCTCGCACTGAAGGTCTGATTCATTAACGTGTGCCAGACGATTGCCATGGTACGTCGAAATCAGTATGGGAGTCCTAACTCAACTGGATATATGCTCCATTGTAGAGCATCACTCACGCACTCTTCTACCTTGCGGCGAATCCTCAATATATTCAACCGCTTCGCGAGGAAGTTGAAGCAATTGTCGAGAAGGAGGGGTGGTCGAAAGCCGCACTAAGTGAGATGCGTAAAGTCGACAGTTTCCTTAGGGAGTGTCAACGTATAGAAGGAGTCTTTGCTCGTGAGTGTCGTTGCACTCGTTAATAAGGGGAACGTTCTGATTGCTAGACCAATCAGTGAGCATCGGGCGCAAGGCCTTGAAGGACTTCACGTTTTCGGACGGAACTTTTATTCCAAAAGGAACGATAATCAGTGCCGCCGCTCAATGCCTACACCATGACGAGAAGTTCTATGAGAACGCCAATGTATTCAAACCCTTCCGATTTGCTGAATTGCAGGAAGAGGACGACGGAGGCAGGTATCAATTTGTATCAACTGGCATCGAGTACCTACCCTTTGGACACGGTAAACATGCATGGTACGGGATTTTCGCTTTCCTCTTCTACGGACAATTGATCACCCGATTGTCTGATAGTCCTGGGCGTTTCTTTGCTGCAAACGTGATGAAATCCATCCTTGCGCATGTCGTTACGACATACGACGTCAAGTTTGAGGATGGCGCGACGCTCCCGCGTAGTTTGCGTTTTGCCGATTTCATCTCGCCCGATCCCCATGCGAAGGTCCTATTCAGAAGGAGGATCAATTGAGCGTTTTTCTTTGTGCTCCCGTTGCGTCTTAGGTCTCGTCACTTTTTCTTGTAATGAATTGTATCCCATGGCCAGGTCACTACAGCAATTTCGTTGTTCCCGACGGGTACATAATCTAAATTTCTTGGAATACAGTCAACGTTGCGGACAAGTACGGCTAGATGATCGTTTTGAGCAATCGCGAACACTTGTAAGAATTACGAAGAGCGCTCGAGGACGAGTTTTCTTTCATAGAAGCCCACAAGCGATGTGAGCAATGGTCATGTTCTTCTGGAAAGTCTTCGTCAGTGGCTGGACACGCATTATACGCTGGGTGACGAGGTCCACGATCCCCCCATCATGGTAGGTTCGTTCTCTCACAGATGTATCGTCTGCTTGGATGAGGGTTCGCCATGCGTCGATCTCCGAGCCGGGAACTCTCGGAGTGGAAGAGTGTCTCGGTATTAAGTGCCATTCAACAGGTCATCTGCAGGTCAACTAACAGACTATTCATCGGCCCCCTACTGTGTATGTTTTCCATTCGCTTCCTCTTGTTTTTTTAATTCATTACTTCAAGCCGTAACCCAGATTGAATCGATCTCAACATCCAGTGTGCCTTAACATCGTTAAAACAGGACTTACAATCGGGCTGCCCTTCAGACACGGCAAACATGCGTGGTACAGGGCTTTCATTCTCCTCGACGCCGACAGCTGGACAGCTGATCGGTTGGTTTTCACTTTGTTTGCAGCAAGGAAACGTCCAGAACGATCATGCTCGCACATATCGTCACAACATACGACGTCAGGTTGGAGGATACAGCCGCGTAGCTCGCGCTTTGGTGCTTCAATTTCGCCCTGTCCCTGGCGGCAAAATCCTTCAGAAAGAGGGTCGATTGAGGAGTTATATCTCTCGGGTTCCGCGGTCTTGCGCTGACCCTGTATTGTGCTTTCTTCATTATTTCGAAGGTTGTATAAGAATGATGCATTGTCACGGTCTTGACTACTATGATTGATCGAAATGTTAACAAGACCGTCAGTGGCTATTATTGGCATCTCATCATGGCAGCCGACAGGCTTTTGCTTGTTACTGGGTCGGAAGCAGAGTGACAGATCTTCGCAACCGCCTGTCGGTGTGTGGTTCAGCCAAGTTGGCCACAGGATGCTTAGTGCGTGTTGAACTTCTTACTCTGTGCATCACGCAGCTGGTAATAGGTGCCAGGCCAATGTATCGAGTACTCACAGGAGCTCAATGACCTTACAATGCCTGGAAGAAATCCGATGCGTATCAAAGATCCAAAATCAACTTTTTGGTACTGCTGAAGTATCGGAGTTGCCAGCCTCGGAGTTAGACCACGTCGAGCGAGACGAAGGGCGTGAAGGAAGTGAAAATCACTGATGGCACATCTGAAACGTGCAGCATAGAAGCATTGTACCATGCTTTGCGTTTGCTTGCGTTCGCGGGTCCCGTTCACAATAATAGCTCTTGTTTAGGATGACACTGTCAGACAAGAGACGGTGTTCCCCCTACGGTGACGGCGTGTTGGGTTTTTTTGTCTAGGTGCTATCCGAGCGGCTCCTTGCAGGCCGATATTGGTCGCCCTCAGGCTGGAGATGGGAGGGGGCCGCGGCTCTAGATGTGGTAGATTGACAGCTGATGCTTACAGAGTTTACAGAAGAGTCTGCCTCTAATGGTGACACATGTCACATATTATGGCCGCTATGTGAGCGGAATTCCGCGCTTACCATCCATTCGCGTACGCGCCTCAGTGGCAAGCCTCAGGAAAATTTACTTGGCTTGTCCATCACGGTCTAGGTGGATGGACTACATATAGACAGGTAATTAACCTGACCTCGATGAGTTCTCCACTGCCAGATCTATCGGCGAGCATCTCAGGCGTTACTTATGGTGTCGCATGTATTGCTGCTGTTGTCTTCGTCGTAAAGTTGGCCCGGCCTTGCAGGGTGAGCGTAATCCATGGCAATGTTGGGTCTTTTCCTTGATGGTCGCTTGCTTGATCAGCTTGATGCAATCCCCAAAGTGGGCTCCAGTGGCTGGTTCGGCTTCTTGTGGGCTGGTTTCAAGTTCCTGACTACTGATGGTGTAAGCGTCATACAAGAAGGATACAAGAAGGTAAGTCGATGCTCCTCCTCTGTCACGCATGCTAACACGATGTTTTAGCACAAGCGTGCGCCATTCAAGGTTGCAGATAGATACGGCTGGACGGTCGTTCTGAGCAATCGCGAACACATAGAAGAACTACGGAAAGCACCAGACGATGAGCTTTCTTTCGGGGAAGCCATTAACAATGTGAGCAATCGACCTGTTCTTCTAGACTTGACTCGTATTAAAAGTCGTCGGCAGCAACTCAACACGCGTTATACGCTGGGAGATGAGGTCCATGATATCCCTTATCATGTCACGGTCGTTCGCTCGCAGCTTACTCGGAATCTTGGGGTTATATATCCTGAGATCAGAGATGAGATCGTCACTACGTTTGAAGAGGTTCTGGATCTCAGAGGCAACGGTAGGGAGTCTACTTTGACGAGAGTTTGCCATGCGTTGATCTCGACAACGCTCAGAGTGGAAGAGTGTATTAGCATCAAGTGCCGTTCAAAAAGTCGTCTGCAGGACAAATAACCGAGTATTTGTTGGCCTCCCATTATGTATGCCATCTTCCCACTCATCCCTTCCCTGTGTTGCTTAATTCGCCGCTCTAGGCCACAACCCAGATTGGATCGATCTCAGCGTCCACACCACTCTCAACATCATCAAGACAGGGTTTTTCATCGGGCTATTCCCTGAATTTATTAGACCGTAGGTCGTCTCGGTTACCTGCCCGGGGATAGTCCTACACTAATGGTTAGTCTAGCTGCCCGTTTCTTTACGGGCGTTGCTCAAGATATCATGCGCTGTGAGAAGCATCTTGGTCCAATAATCGAAGAACGACTGAAACATTCGAACGAGTGTGGCGACAGTTGCGCAGAAAAGCGTGTTTGTTGATTTTTTTTTCCCGATATGAAGGTGCTCACTGTCACTTCACCAGAACGACCTTTTATCATGGTTGATGGAAGAAGCAAAAGGTCCTCAGCTGACGGTAAAACGTTTGACAGCTGGCGTGCTGTTCACCAGCTTTACTGCCTTTCATGTGAGTGCAGTCGTGTCTGGCCGTGAGGGCGCGACTGATCGACTTGTATCAGACGACTTCCACTGTACGCATGAATCGACATGGCAATCCTTACTCGATCTAACAGATGTGCTTTATTGTAGATTTTCACTCATGCACTCTTGTACCTTGCGGCGAATCCTCAGTATATCCAACCGCTTCGCGAGGAAGTTGAAGCTATCGTCGAGAAGGAGGGGTGGTCGAAGGCTTCGCTGGTTAAGATGCGCAAAGTCGACAGCTTCCTCAGGGAGTGTCAACGTATAGAAGGAATGGGTGCTCGTGAGTGTCTTTGTATTTATTGATTGATGCGTGCATCCTGATCACTCGTTAGTGAGCGTCGTACGCAAGGCCCTGAAGGACTTCACGTTCTCGGACGGGACTTTCATCCCAAAAGGAACAATGGTCGGTGTCGCCACTCATTGCCTACACCATGAAGAGAAGTTCTACGAGAATGCCGACGTATTCCAACCTTTCCGATTCGCTGAAATGCAAGAAGAGGACGAAGAGGGAGGCAAGTATCAGTTCGTCTCGACTAGCATGGAGTACCTGCCCTTTGGACACGGTAGACATGCATGGTACAAGTTTTTTTCATTTTCCTCGTTATCCGCGGATGGTTGATCATCTGTTTGTGTGATAGCCCTGGACGTTTCTTCGTTGCGACCGGGCTGAAAACCATGCTCGCGCATATCGTCACGGCATACGACGTCAAATTGGAGGACGGCGCGACGCGCCCGCGTAGCGTGCACTTTGGTCCCGCCATCGCGCCCAATCCTTCTGCAAAGGTCTTGTTTAGAAGGAGGGTCGACTGAGTAGCTTTCCTTGCGTTCCCGTCGCGTCTTTGGCTTCAGCGCTTTTTCTTATACTGAATTGTTTACCGTTCAACCTGATGATACCAAGGGGCCCCAGATTAGCTGTGCTCCTGTAAAGATAGTGCATTGTATTATTAACCGAACTTCTTCCCTCGCGTGTTATCTCGATCATTGTATCTTTTGAGTGTTTTCGATTGACAACCCAAGGAACTGATGAGGGCCGCACAGTAGTAGCAAACATCTATGGTATGTAAAAAAAGAGTACAAGCGTATCCAAGTCCTCGTATCGGCGTCTAGATGAGTCTACCACTCGACCAACCGAGGTACGTCGGCGTCTGTTTGATCCAATCGATGAGCGCCTCACGCTTGACCTTCGTACCCTGATCCGTCGCCTGCACCTTGACCTTTTTCCCGTCGACAAACTCCCACTTTTGTTCCTTGACGAGGACGAAGCCTTGCTTCAGCTCGTCACCGCCGATCAGGATATCAAAGGGCACCTCGTCCTTTTCCGCCGCCGCAAACTGCGCCGGCAATTTCGGCTTCCGCTTTGCCAGGAAATCCGTCTAAAGGCGACGTCAGTCACCCCATTCGGCCACACGTCGGAAATGAGACCCTACCTTGATGCCAGCCTCTCTCAGCTCCTGGACCAGCTTGATCCGTGCCTCCAGCAGCCCGTCGCCCACCGCGACCACGTATGCCATCGTCTCCTTGCTCCGCATGCCCTTCTCTACCCACCTGGGCCATACGAGCGCGAATATCCGATCTAGCCCAATGCTGACGCCGATACATGGACATTGGGCACCCTTCTTTCCTGCCGCAGACGTGAAAGAGCCCACGAGATTGTCGTATCGTCCACCGGCAGCGATGGAGCCGACGCCTACTTGGGACTCGTCTACCTCTTCCTCCTCCTCTGCGTCCTCGGACTTTGGTTTTTTTGTCTTCTTTTTGGAAGGCAAGGGTGCGGGCGTGGGTGACGTTTCGGACGACGTTGATGTAGGACCGTTGGGAGTGAAACCAGGAGGCGCTGAGGCTGCCACTGTAGCCTCGTATATGATTCCAGTATAGTAATCGAGACCGCGCGCTAGCGACATGTCGAAAGAAATCTGTCGATCTGTGAGAATGACGTGTGACTAGGAATTTTAGATTCGGCACACTTTATCAAGGACTTTATACGCTTCGAGGAGCGTGAACAGCAGTTCCATCTCGAGGATGCCGTCTTTTGCACTGGGATTGGACATCAATGTTTCGTCGGCTTTGAGTTGGTTTAGTAGGGATGGTCCTCCTGTTCAGCCACTCGTCGTCACACCGGGAATTGATAGAGATATGAGGGAATGGCTGACCTTTGAGTTTTACATACTCTCCAATCTTGTCTGCGACTTCTGGGGTCAACCCTTTCTCCTCCGTCATTTCCTTCTTCACATCCGCCCAAGGTAGCTAGCAACTCACAAGTTGAGTAAACGGATGTGGATTACGTCTTCGCGCAGAGTACCTTGTCGAGTTTGTCTACAGCAGAGGAGATCGTGCGTATCTTCTCCGGTAGCACGCCGCACGTCTCGAAAATCCCATCTAATATCTTACGGTTATTAACCTGTCGCGCAGCACGTTCAACAGACACATATACGATATCACTACATCAACCCTCTCACCTTGACTGTGAACTCGCCCACGTCCAAGCGTGTCAGAATCGTGCAAAGCAAACTAACGATCTCCGCATCAGGAATCATCGAGTCCCACGCGCCGACGATATCCAAATCCTAGCACGACGAGTCAGTGCGTGATCGGAGGAGCACAAAGCGGAAACGACGGACCGCCTGCATAAACTCTCTCATCCGTCCCTTGGACATGACAGGGTTATCCCTCCGATACACCTTTCCAACTTGCCATATTTTGCCTTGTATCGTCGCACCCGACATGGCTAGGTATCGTGCGAGCGGGACGGTGTGATCGTACCTCAATGCCAGCTGTTCCCCTCCTTGGTCCATGAGATCAAAGATGAGCTTCGAGTCTTCGCCGTACTTGTCCGTCAGCACGTCCTTGCGCTCAAACACGGGCGTGTCGAGACAACTCCCTCCATACGACGTGAACACATCCTTGACGATTCGCTCGATGTGCTCCCGACAGAACATCTCGGCGGGTCCATAATCCCGCGTGCCCTAGAGAAAACAAGAGAACGCGCGTTTGTGAGTCAACCTCGAATCGATGACAATCTCCGACTGTGAGAGCGACGCCGGGCTCACCTTGGCGGTCTTGAGCAACAGGCGTTCCTTTTTCTTCCCATCTTTGCTGTCGCTCGTCCCAGCAACCCCCGAACTTGCCTCTGCTTTCCCGACCTCAGCGAGCGTCTTCTTGAGTTCGCCAAGTGTCTTTTTAGCAGCATCGAGAGCTGTCGGGTCTGTGTTTTGTAGTCTGAGCTCGTTGACGAGCACCGTTTGTCGTGTGATCTCTGCGGCGAGCGATTCAGCGGTGGACATTGCGCGTATGCGGTGGTGGACGGACGCGAGGCGGGATGGCGATCGATAAAAGCAAGTCCGGAACAGCACACGAGTAGGGATCATCAAATCTCACCGGAATAGCCCAAGTTGGATTTGACTCGACATTATTTAGGGACCCCGATCACCCCGTACTTGCCATCTTACTACTACTACTTACCAGTAGAGTACATCGACCAGTTATCGAAATACCAGCTGAACGCCGCACGCGCGTCCCCAAGGAGCGTGAACAGCAACGCTCGTTCCGTCCCGGAAAGTAATGCGTCCTCGCCCTCCTCGTCTACGGTCAACCGTGACAACGACACTTCGTCGATATTCATGAGCTGCTCGACGACCTTGTCCATCCATCTCTTCCACACCCCGCGAGTAGCATTGACATGTGGGAGACATGCCTGCAGGATCCCCAGACGACGGTCTTGCCCCTCTTCAACAGAGGAGTCCGTGACATCGTCAAACAGCAAGAGACACACCAAGACCGCCATCGTCATCCTCGTCCCAACACGGAACCGATACATCCGTGGACTCCCCAGTGTCTGAAAGAGCAGCTTAGCTTGTATTTTCTCCGTGTCGAACGACGAGAGGTAGTAGTTGTACGTCCACGATGCGCAGAGAGAGATGATAAACATGATCTGGCCAAACAGCGTTCCCTGAGGGACGAGAAGAAGCTGGAGAATGAATTGGGTGGTGAAGAGGAACAGACACACGACACTCATGGCGGAGTAGCTCTGGTGCAGACCGCGATGAAATCTGTCTTTCTTCTCCAACTCGGTGTCCAATTCGAAACGCGCTCTCGTAATGGCGTTCACCCCCCCTTCATCGCCTTTGATCACCACCACGCTGTCCTCCCCGAGCAGTATCCCAGGCGGAGGATCCGTCACTGAATTCCGAACGGCTTTCTTGATCATAACTCGTCCCCTTCCGGCGACCAAAGTGGCTAAGCCACTGGAGACCATCCCAAGCAAAATCATGGAGAAGCTGCACCAATCGTA
>JBBPMW010000349.1:8339-20148 GCA_038090535.1 Tylopilus alboater | reverse complement strand
CGGAGCGCGCGGCGCTTGGGATCGAGGATAATTTTATACGGTTGTCCGTCGGGGTGGAGGAGGTGGAGGATTTATTGGGGGACTTGGAGCAGGCGCTCGAGGCTGCGGTCAATGGGGCCAAGTGGGCCAATGGCGCGCATCGATGGATGTAGGATGGCATTTCGTAGCCTACCTGGATCGCCGGTGTAAGGGAAAAAGTATACGCATATAGAATTTATGATCTCTAGCTTCATCGGTCGCTTGTTTGGGCCAATCCCATGGAAAGCCGGACAACCGCGCAAATCTTGACTTCGACCGATGCGGCGTTACTCCATTTGGAAAGTTTCGGTATCAGTACTCCACACGAAGCTTGGCGCCCTACAAGACATCATCGGCGAGAACCAATTGTGAATTCCGTCTCTTTCCGCCATCTGACCGATCCATTGTACAACATCAACTCTATTGTATTTCATGTATTTCGAATGTTGATCTCCCTTTTCGTAGTTGCTGTTGTTCACCTTACATCTACCTTGTCTGCATGTTCTCGATAATCTCTCCGAAATGATGTTCCCATCCACGCCAAGCAAGGTCTCTGCCGCCGCCAGCGGCAGTTCCCGAGTGCAAGAACACTGAACGGTAAAGGGTTGAACACGCCAAATTATTCATGTAGTAATGCGTGTTGCAATTGAGCGACATGGCTGGCATAACAGATGGCCACGCGCGTCGTGTGCTTGCCCTTGCTTGTATCCGCCTCAATGTCCTCCACCCTCGAGCACCTGGTTACTCGTTGGCAGTGCAAAGCCCTCAGAAGCGAGCACGTGGCCTCAGCGCTCAGCGCTAAGCCTGTCACGCTGACAGCAAACTTGCGGCCTTTCGTTTGACTTTTGCGGTCAATCGCGCGTGCGCTTCTATGGCTGATGCAGCGAATGAGGGCGTGCAAGTGAGCATGCGGTGTACGTAGACGCGATGGTCTGTGTACATGCACATGCTTGTGTGCACGCAAACGCGCGCGAGTGAGGAGGATGCAGCGGTGGGGTGGACGCCCGGTGATGGTGTTGGTGGCGAAGAAACTCGCGGCACGTTACGTGAGTGGCAGTGCATACCCATGAGCCGGGTACAGGTGTCATACCCGCGCGGGCTTGCTGTGTTTCACCGTGCGACAGTGATCTGGCGTATCAGATCCCAGCGCCCATGTCCCTCCAAGTCGTCATCACCGCGTCGGTGGATGCGAAGCCCGGTGTGGATGAAAACTTTGAAAAGGTTATATTGACGGCCCACGGGTGACACGACTCGGATCCTGGATTACAGTCGGCGGAATCTAGGTATGTTCACCGCATGCTGTGGTATTGACCGTAGATGGTGCACGTCATTTTTCCAGCGCTGACGTTGCAGAGGCAGTTACTAGAGGGGAAACGCCGCATCTCACTGACCGGTCTGTGCATACGCTTTCCGGTGAGGACGGTGACATACAGCCATTGGGGTCAAATCCGATCAGATTTCTTACGAGCTCTCTTGCTGCCCAGTTCTTCACTTCATCAGCTGGTTGGACTGAACAAATTTTCGTCATGATCAGGAGGTCACTCTTAGCAAAAATTCAGTCGTACCAGTGGCACAGGTACGATCAGGGTGCATGCTGGCATCATGATGTTGACACAGTCACAGGTATGCTGGACTCCAACTATAAAACCAGCACTCAGACGAGCTAGCCAGCATCATTCCAACGTTTCTGATACCAACCTCACAGTTGAAACACCTCTGCCGTGTCTAACGAGAGTCTCCTCAGCTCTCTTTACTTCACAAAGTCTACTGGGAAACGCAGCGGAAACAAGGACACGATGCGTCGGAGTGTCCCTCCCCAAGTTATGTCATTGTTTGACCAGTTGCAACATTTTTACGCCAGTCGGAGGATATCACTATGAGCAGAAGATCCAAAAAATCGACAGCATCGAGATTTCCAGGTCTGACCACCGACACAGCCGTTATCATAGGCTCAAATTGGTTGCCTACCAAAATGCCGAGTGCGCTGGGTTTGGAAGCCGTGTGCTGCACTGAGCACGAACATCCGGACCTCCATAGCAGAGTGCCACTCACTGGCGAATGTCATTATTGAAATATTGAATTCTTATAGGGCGATATTGTTCAAGCTGTCTATGTCAGCTCCATTAATGGTCCTGCACGCCAAGGGTGTTTCATCCCGCTTGAAGGAGCATCGTGGCGCTCTGCGTCGGACGACTCGGATCCCGCACTTCAAGTTGTACAACGCAAGCCGTGGCTCTCGCCTAGTTCCTTGCTCCTTTTGTCTTAAGTATCACACACTCGTCGGCCAGCAAGTGCGACGGAGTTTCGAGGACGCAGAGGTTTTTCCTGTCTTTCATAATTGAGTCTGTAACTTAGAAAGAGATCTGCAGGGACCATTCGCGAGCAGATTTATTCGGTCAATTCATTTGTACAACAAAGAATATACATGAGAGTTGAATTTCAGAGAAAAACAAAACGACTCTGAATCACTAGCATACGAGCAACGTATTGCGAAACGTTTCACTCGCCACGGTTCCACTCACGTAGTATACTCTCGACCCCACAATAAAGGATGTGTCGGTGTTGTCCGATTGGAAAACCTCAATGCCGAGGAGTTTTGTGATATTTCGTTCGAAGAGGTATCCTCCCGCTGGCGTAGAAATGTTTCGGGGAGTCAGACAGTGATTGCCGGTAGACCTCGTGAGGTAGAGAGAACTGAGGAGACTCTCGTTCAAGTGAGACATAGTAGAAGTGTCTCGGCTGTGGAGTTTGTTAAGTAGTGTCGGGTCAATGCTGGCCAGCATATTTGGCGCTCTGATTTATAGTCTGATTTCCATATAGGTTCGCCTGCTCACAACTTGATGACGACTGTAGGGCACTCACCAGACGTTTTCGAGGAAGATGACCACCTGGGCCCCTTGGGAATCCTCAGGCTGCTCTCCGCCCATACTTACTGGATTCCGCGATAACAAGGTGCATGCATCATGGGAAGAGGACCTCGCGAGCGTCGGAGCCGACACTCACGTAATATTGTCCATTCTGTATTTCATAGCAAGAATCCAGGGTACTTCTCTGGCGTTCCGCGCGCATTGCGATTTTTGGTCCCCTGCAAGGATACGTGCGACTGTGTCAACCTGAGGCATGCGAATTGATTGCACCTTTACCACTTGGAGGGCTGAAATCTTGCCAAACCTAACCTTCTGATGGATATTTGTCCCGACCCGCTCCCCTCCTCACCGCCGGATGAAGTGGGGAATGGCATGGCGAGAGGAGTCAATTGGCCCAGACTGAACACAGGGGAAGCAGCGCTGACGATCGAATAAAACTGGCACTACAACTGAATTCCAGAGAGCGAATCGCGTAATAAATCCGGTCAGGAGCCCGATAGCCTGTATGTCGTCGTTCCCGAGACTAGACATTGGAATGCCGCGTTTCCGCTGTAGTAGCCGTCGCCGTGCATCAGCGCTAACGGGGCCAAACAAACTGTCGTGTACCATCCACGGTCAATATCACAGCCTGTGGCGAACTTAATCCCTGGTCTCAGTTGACTCTGATTATGGAATGTGCTCATGGAATCTCACCGAGCGGCAGTCACAACGACGGACCCAGTCATGATGGTACCTGTCGTGGGTAGGAGATAACAATGCATTCATATCAAAGCCCTTGGGAGTGATGCTAAAGTACCTTCATTGGGAACCCCTTTTCTGCCCAGCGCTTGGTAGAGCTCCGAGGATCGGCGGCGCCATTGGTCTCGTGTGTGACAAAGTTTTTGATCACTTGACGCTCGTGCGGACTGAATGGATTTCGCCAGAAAGGGCATGGACTCCAACGTTCCTCCAGAGATCACTTGGTCAACAAATTCGGGACAAGGTCGCAGGAGTTCAATGGCTGTAAGTTTTCTTACATAATCACATGTCCGCTCCCGGAATGACACAGCATATCCGAGTCCGAGTCAGTCTAGAGCTCTACTACCTACCATGCTGTTACCGGCAAGAACGTATTGATATCACCAGTCTACTATCAGTGCAGATACTATCGGTCGATGCCCCTGCAAGTTCCTCTTCACTTCGTCGAGCGGTGGGGGTGGATCAGACCCGAATGAATCTTCAAATCAGAAGGTTAGGTTTGGCAGAATTTGGAGATACGGGCAGTACCCACCAGCGGCAAAGGTGCGATCAGAGCGCACGCTGGCGTCATGATGTTGATAGAGTCGCAAGTACCCCAGCTCGTAATGCGCGGAGCGCCGGCACATACCGTGTGGGCGAGTGCAACTTGGGAACCATGGTAAGGCGAACCATCAACACCCCAAATCTCGACAAACCAGAGGTCCTACGCGACTCTGGCCTCTGACGCTCGCAAAGTCTTCTTCCCATGATGTATGTACCTTGTTGTCACTGAATCCAGTATGGGCGGCGAAGCAAGGGGTAGACCCCTTCGTGCCCGAGTGCCCTACGGTCGTCGTCAAGTTGTAACCAGGTGAGCCTATGTGGAAATTAGTCTGAGAGCTCAGATTACAAAAACGAGATCACCAGGATGGGATGACCAGCAGGGATCCAACTCGTCCAACACCAACCTCGCGGTCGAGATACTTCTATGTCTGAGTTGAACGACAGGCTCCTCAGTTTACTGTACTTCACCAGGTCCACTGGTAAACGCAGTGGCAAGAACGACGTGACGTTCAGCGACGCGATCACTGGTGAGCGACTCACCCTCCCCCTGGGCTATGATGTCGTCGTTTTCACCACTGCAACGCTTCCACGCCAGTTGGAGGATACCCCGCGGAACAAAAGATCATAAAACTCATTCCCATCGAGGTCTTCATGCCGGAAACCCCAGACCCATTGGAAGGCTATTATTGTCTATCATCCCGAATACCCCACGCAGGCCTCATCACGCTTGGCTTTACCAGGCTTGTTCAGGGTGTGCCGAATTTCGGAATCCTTGGCCAGTGAAGCATTACGCAAATACGTTGCTTGTATTTTAATGATTCGGAGTTGTTTTGCTTTGAATTCTCAACTCACGTATATTCTTTGTTGTACGAACGAATCGGCCGAGTAAATTTGCTCGCGAACAGTCCCGTATACAGCGTGACTTGTGCTCCTCACTCCACGTCTGAAAGCTTTCCTTCTTCCTCTGACACTTCTCTTACCCCGCGAAGACTCTCGGGTCACACCTCAAAAACGCCTCACTTCTGCTCCCAACACTCTGACCAGTGACGACGCCATTCTAGCAACCGTTTTCCCTAACCGTTTTGCTCTTGGAACAGCCTTTTTCTCCCCACTTATTGCAGAAACACTGGAAGCGGACGGAATGTACCCGAGATCACCCAGCATGCGGCATGCCACTAACCAGCCACACACAGCGTGCCCAAGCTCAGAACCTATACGGAGCACCCAGACGTCCACCCCGAAATGCTCCCCCCCACATCGCTCAGCCCCATCTAACGTACCCCCGTACCACCCGCAAGGACCGTCCAACCCAGCAGGACCACCGTGTCGGAAAACCCACCTACCACCGACATGTTCTTCGGTGACGAGGACAACCCAGCCATGTGGTTCGCTGAATTCCAGTGGGTGCTACCCCTTACCTGGACGGAGACACAGAAGGTTGCGCACTTTGGCAACCACATTGTTCACAACAGCGACGCATCCGACTGGTTCGACGCTCTTACTCCAAACGAGACCGCCACCCTGACCACCCTGCATGCAGCTTTCAACGTTAGATGGCCCCCACCAGAATACCCACAGTTCTCACGAGCAGAGCAGACGGAACGGATCAGGGAGCAGGTACTTAAAGAAGAGAACATCGGAAAGTGGATCACGCCATCGGACAAGTGGAAAGCTGATTACAGTCAGAACTTATGGGCTGGTGAGGTTGTGGAGGCGGCGGTCTCCATGGGTGACACCGCAGGATTCCTCATTGATTGTGTGGTTGACGGCATCCCAAACCTTCTCAAGGACCACCTCGAGTGCCGATACAGCACTTGGGAAGAGTTCAAGAAAGATGTACGGAGCGTCCCACCCCACAAAATCAAACGAGGAAAAGAGAAGTTGGAGAGAGAACGAGCAAGGGATGCAGAAATAGCCCAACTGCGCGCCCAGACCATGGCGGCAGCAACAACTCTGCAAACCACCACTGCACAGCTCCCTCACCTCCACCTCTCTCCCAGATCCTACAACGCACATCCACAGGCGCCGTACCGTCCACCTCCGGGCCCAGCCTTCAACTACTTCAACTCACCCACTCAGCAACCACCACCTTCCCTCGTCCCTCATCCTGGCTGGTCCACTACTCAACAAGCTGCGTGGCTATTCTCGCACTGGAGATAAGAAAGTAGCTGATCTGGCGATTTCATGGACAAGATCGGTGTAATCGCCATGGTTGAACTCTAGAATCAAAATTTTGAACGCGGGAAATAGAACGTGCGCAGTAGCCAGACGGCATGCTCCTATGAATGAAACGCGAGGACCAAATCAACTACGAGAGCAAGTTGAACGGGAGCATTAAGATCTGCGGGACTTTCAGGGGCGGGCTCGATAGGGCGTACAATTTTGGTTTGGAGAATTGGACCGAGTAATGTTTCTTTGACATTCATTTGCTATTCCTCATCCTCCGGAAACGAAGTTCATACCCGTCAATGGTAATACACACGCTACGCAGTCATACAAAATCGGCAAACAAACATACATTGTACATCGCGTCTTCTCGCCAATCAGATCCCTCGCATACGCATGAATGGCTCACCCCGTCCACACTGGTAGTTCAACCCGACCCACGCGCCGGGTCCAATCACGACAGCGTGACGCCCATCTTGCCTCTCAACTTTTTAAACATCTTCAACGCCTCCATCTCCTCCTCCCGTTTCTCGTTCGTCGTGTCATACTTTCTCGACCGCCCGAAATCGATCAATCGGAAACTCGGTTCGGGCTTGCATTCCCGCATGAGCGGGAACTCGGTCGGTTTCCCCAGTTGGATGAGGAAGTTGCGCGGCGCGACGGACTCGTGGAGCCATCCGGCGCGTTGGAAGCGTAACAGCAAACTCGCGCATTCCTCTTGGTCTTCGTCCGAGAGCTCCTCGGGTTCGATGGGCTTACCGCAGTGTTCGAGGAGGAGAATCGGACTAAGGTAGTGTGGTTGACCTGGGTTCCGAGTCTTCCCTTTCTCCTTCGGGGTGTAGTAGCCATAAAACTGTGGCACGACGGCGTTGACGGGTACGATGCTGTGCAGTTGGCTGATGAGGGTGTATCCGTTATAGTGCTGGAAAAAGTGTTCAGGGAATTTTTGATAGTTACTGGCCTCCCTCGCGAGATGATGATCGTTCTCGATGGAGAGCTTCGCGACGACGGTAAACTTGGCCGTGCGTGGGACAGGACCTTGATACATGTGCGATTTGTGGGTACAGGAATTTTGGCTTTCGTACGTGAATGGTGGGTCGATGCGAATGACGGCGACAGGGGAATCATCCGAGCCTCCCTCGTTCCCATCCACGTCCTGTGCGAATCGGAGCACCGCATTGTTGACCTGCTTCTGTTTCATGAGCTTATCCCAGATGTCGGTTCCTTCAACCGTTTCGACGATTTTCGATGGAGGTGCATCGGGTGGAACGATGCACGTGATTTCACGTTCGATGATCTCCCCGTCTCTTTTAAGGTTGGTTGGGTCGCAGACTGCGTCCAAGTCTGCTTGCGTCGGTTCACGTCCTGTAAAACCATTCGGGCCCCACGAAGCCGCCCTCAGCATCTTCTCCCATCTCCCCGTATCCTTCAATCTCTGTACCTCCTTGTCTGCGCTCTCCTTGAAGCAAAGCCGACAAATCCTGGTTTTCGTAAAAACGTCGCGCGGCAACTCCCATTCGCCCTTGTACACGATCGAGTGGTGTCCCTGTCCGGCCTTGGCGATGGGGGAAATGTATAAATGGCTCTCCTCGACCTTTGTCAAGCGACGCGGATAAGGCGGGAGCGGCACCTCGATCATAGGCTCGTGGCTCTCGATCTGCTCCTTGGTGCGATTGTACCTCAGGATGATCAGCGTGCGCGCCTTGAACTCTTCCAACTCCTCGGCTTTTCGCCTCGCTTCTTCGACCTGGAAGCGTACAGAGTCGGAAAGGTGGAGATTGTACGTTCGTATGATGTCAGGTCGGGACGTCCACGAGGTGTTACGAAAGCTTCGTTCGCAGGCAGTGAGCAAGCAGAACGGATCGTGAACGTACAGAGTTCGCGGTAAGAGATATAACGGGATGCGCTCCTGGAGAAGAATCGAAAGGGGAGTTTCAAAAGGAGTAAAAGGCCACGGTTTAGGGTAGTGGCTGGGATGGAAAGGCGACGAGACGGGTATCGTCGGTGCTGGTGGGATGAAAATGGGTACCGTGTCGTCCGAGTCGTACTCGTTCTCACTGTCATTCTCGGCTTGTTCTGAATCCTGCTCGTCCGCTTCCTCGTGGTCCTCCTCATTGCCGTCCGCCCCGTCGCCATCCTCATCTCCCGCAGCCTGTTCGGCGATGTCCGAGTCCTCCTTGCCTTGTTCCTCGACCTCTTCTCCGTGTCGCCCACAATTGACGTTTTCATAGGCAAAATTGAAGTGACTCTGCAGCCGCAATCTCATGTCGATACATCCGATCAACTCCTCCGTATCTGCAGCACCCTCCACCCTCGGCTTACCCTCCGACTTGGCCCACTCGATCTCGGGCGCGGCGACATCCAACTCGCCCAGCACCTTCATCACTTCGCACAGCGAGCTCCCAGTCATGATCGACAGCATATAGGTAACCCCGGGCAACTTGTTGACGTTGTAAAAGTCGTACAGCGTGGCGCCCCACGGGTACCCGTCGGGCGACAGCGTACCTTGCGCGTGCTTCCCGACGGATATGATGTGCTTGCCGTTTGGTCTGCGCGGCCAGAGACGGAACACGGCGCGTTTCTTGTGAGGGCCACCGTGCGATTGAGGAACGACGTGGAAAAACTCCTCTTCGGGATCACGGCCCCAACCTTGGCGATGATGGGAAGGCCTATATGCAATATAACTAGCATCACTGCATCAAGGGGGAAGTGAGGGGGTGACGATCAGATGGAATGGTGGGACGACGTACGGATCGTCGTCGTTCTTTGCCTTGCCTTTTCCCTTGTCTTTTCCCTTGGAACCTTTGGCCTTGGAGGGTGGCTCGTCTTTGGTACTATCACGAACGCGTAAGAGAGCCGTACATATGCGGCCTTGGCACGACGAAACGTACCCATCCTTGTCGTCGCGCGATCCGGAGGGCGCCTTCGCCCCGCGCTCGTCAGGCCGCATCACGCGCACCGCGACGATGCGACCGTCTGCGTATCTACACCAGCGACGCCGTTAGTAACTCGCACGGCGGATCCGCCAGCGACTGCTAGTGCCACGATCGCAGACGAGCGTTGGGATCAGCGAGACGTACACATCCTGCACCGCCGTCATCTCGACTTTCGTCGCGTCTTGAGCAGCATCAGCCTCCTCGCCACCGTCCGGCGTGCAATAAGGAGGTGACGAGGGCTTCTTTTGACGAAGTGGCTCGGGCCCAGGAGGGGACGCGGGCGCGTAGGCGTCATCGATCGCCCTCTTGTAGCGGGGGGTGTTCAGGAACCCACGTTTCATGTCGACGAGGGGCGTTCAGGTAGTGTAAAGCGTGAATCAAACCACGATGGCGATGGCGGCGATAAAATGTCCTTGGAGCCAGTTCGACGATCTGGGAAGGGCTACTATATCAGTCTATCGACGATTTACCTCAGATCCGGGCTGGTCACCAGACTAACTATATCGGCTAAGAAGGCCGTCAGGCGAGATGGTGGTACTGTAACTGTCGGTTAGGATTCCGAATGAATGAAAGACTTGAACTCGCCGTTCGTCCTGTGGCCAGAGACACGAACAGATGTTCCAAGCCAAGTTATAAATGCCCGAAGGAACAATGAATGATCTGACACAAAGCAAGACAAGGTGTTACACGTCTGATCAAGATCATATTGTGACGCATCACGCGACACGCGTGAAATAGATTACATCCTCGATATACTTGATCAATACTTATAATAGTACTACAACCGCAATGTAGTGGTGGTTGTCGGGATCAAAAGAAAGGGTGCCATCTCGATAAAGCAAGGAGTGGAGTAGATGCCAACACGCCACGTATGGCAGGGGGTAAATCGACCAAGGCACGGGACATTGCAACATGCAAAGCTCACGAGGACTCGCCTGGGGAGTTTGTCCTCGATCCCTTCCAGTACTTTCCCACCTTGGCCATGGTATAGCGTGCACTCTTGATCAATCCCGCGCTCACAACGCCCTTGAGCGACTGCACCGTAGCCGGGTATCGCACGATATCGCTCATCTCTACGTCGCGCGTCAATGAGTGCTACGACATCTACACCACCAACGCACCTGAACTCAATATCGACGGCAACGCCGCGTCGCCGGCGACACGCAACCAATATGCGCTCTCGTCGGCCTCTCTTGGGGGCCCGCGCCCTTGAGCGCGTGCGTGTACCCGCGTCAATAACCCCTCAGGCAACTTTTTCAGATGCGCGGCGCGCGCATGCGCACTCGTATCCTGCTCGATCATCTGCGAGTCCACGCGCCACCGCACCCCAGGAAGCCCATGCGCAAGTCGCCAGTACAACTCGCGAAACTGCACCTCCTGCCTCTCGACCATGTTCGCCACCTTGTTCCTGTTCTCAGCCGGGAGCATCATGCGGGGATCCCCCGAGTAACTGATGCTGGCAATCGCCGTGAAGAGCTCGCGTTGCGTGAACTGTGCGGGGAGCGTCAAGAGGGCAGTGCGAAGGGCCGAGGTCAAGTTGACTTGTTGCGTCAACCGAACGCGTGCGTCGTCTCTGATGATCCGGATCGGCTTGTGCATCCGCCCAGCGAGATAAAGCGTGCGCCAATTCAATAGGTCGGCGCAGAGCGTGTCGACCGTCGTCACGCCATACTTGATCGTCTGACACACACCGTCAATAAACCGCATCCATGGACGAGAGCAAGCTAGGCGGGTGCCCTCACTCACCACCCCATGCATGGGCACATACGTATTGAACCACAGCCCAGGGCCAAACGCCTGCACCTGCGACACGAAACTCGATCCGAACGCACGTGCGTGCAGCGGATAATGACCAGGGTACTGATGCATATTGATCGAATGCCAGTGATCCGGATGGGTCACCGCGAACACGAAATCCAGCATGGGACCATCAGTGCTCTTGGATTGTGCGTCTGCGGGCTTGTCATAGCCGGCTTGTTCGAATACACCCGATCCGTATGCAAAAGCGTAGCGAATGGGGGCTTCGAACGAGTCCACGATGTCTTCCAGGAGCGCTCGGGTCGAGTTCGGCACGGGGAGTAGTTGGTTTCGTCCAAACGAGGGTGGAAGGACAGGGAGAGCCTGGCGCTGGTTCCTAGCAGCAGAGCGAGGACGTGGGTGGAGGCGGGGCGGACGAGGCTTGGTGCCGTCCAGGATGGACGGTGGTGGTGGGACATTGGGCGTGTGAGGGACAGATTCAGTGGCAAGTAAACGAATGAGGGACGGAATACGGCGGGAAGACGAACGAGAGCTCGAGAGCATCGTGTCGAACGGCGAGCAGATGTGCGTCAGCAACGTCTGCGGCGATGAGGACAACGTCAAGACTCGAGAGACTCTTGCTTACGATACAAAACGTGACCAGAAGTCATACACCAAAAATAGCAGTGTTACACGTGGTATGGACACTTTAAAACTACTCCAGAGACCCATGTCCAGCGGGGATCCTGTGCTTCCTGTACGGTATAAATCCGCACGACGGAAGCAGAAAGAAAAGAAAAAACA
>JBBPMW010000348.1:0-20148 GCA_038090535.1 Tylopilus alboater | reverse complement strand
CAGCTTCGTGTGCGAGCGTGATTCCCCTCTTCTTCTCCTCTACCTTGACTGGATCGCAAGCACCATATGCCTCGAGCTCTTTCTCCAGCTCCGCAATCTGCTGTCTTGCCTCCGTAACCCTTTGAAGTGCGCTCGTCCGTGCTACCTGCGAGGACAAGATAGATGGCCCATCGTATGGTGACATAGACCGAAACACATACGCTCTCGGGTCGCAACGCCCGCTCACGATCGAGCGCAGCTCCTAGCTCTGCGACTTGGTTTTCGTGGTTCTTGTTAGCGTCCTTTGCTGCATCCAGCCTGTTTCGTAGCTACGAGACGGTCAGCGGAAGCACACCACAAGCAGCAACGTGTGTTCATACGATGCTTCCTCGCTGCGAGGGGAAGCTCCAAAAGACTGCAGTCGTCGAGAATCAGCGCATACATCCACTTCTGCGTGGACTTACAGTTGGAGGAACCGATCTTGTCGCCTTGCACGAGACCATCATCGACGAGAGACTGCAAGACTTCTTTCACAGACTGCGATACTGACGCCGAGAATTACATGGTCAATCAATAGGGAAGTTACAGGCTGGCGTACCAATCCCTTTGAGTTTCGGCCCGAGTTTCTCTAATTCTTTGAGCTGTAGACGTGGTTGACAAGCTTGGACGCGGGAGGGATACCATGAGCACCCACTTGATAAAAGTCTTTCTGTTCGAGAGATTAGGCTGCAGTGGAAGCGATACGTACGTGACCTACCGATTCGTGGAATATCTCGAGGAGTTTGACGCGCTTCTCTTCGGCAGATAAACCTCGTGGCGCCTGCACGAGTCAGCAACGTTCGCGATGAGCCCAGGTCTGCGTACCATTGATGTCAGGAGTGGAGGAGAAAGTCGCGGTGCGCGCCGCGCGGGCAATCATCCCGTTTCGTAGTCACATGACATACCGCACACTGGCACACTGCAATGCAATATCTCAGGTGACACGACAAGACCTGCCCATGGGGGAAAGTAATGAACTCATATTTGCACTTATGAAAGCAGTAAACCTAACTTCGTTACCAACCAAACCAAGAAAAACGTGAACAAACTGCCGATCTTGTAAAGCGGAAATAGTGCTTATAAGACCGGAGCGGTGATTATACAGAAAGAAAAAGCGCGCGGAGAGTGGAGCGAGGCCATGCAGTCATAGTCCAAAGCAAGGATTGGATGAGAGTGTGAGCAGATTGGAAAAGACAAGGCGTTGTCCCATAAAGGAGTGCTGGCTGTCGTCGTATCGGATAAAATGTGGACGAGAAATAAACCGAGTAAATGAGATGATCGATGTTAGCTCGTGGCATGAAGATTCACAAAAGAAAGTGGATAGGTCGGAATATACGTACAGGCCCTTGAGCGCAAACATAAAAGAGAAAATGATGCTATGATGCTGAGAACGTCCAAAGAGAAGAATATAATTGTCACCGAATCAGGTCAACTGGTGGCTGTGTCTGCGAGGGATATCGATATGCCACGAATTCTCTGTCTTGTTCGACTCGTGCTTCGATAGCTTTCCGAGAAGCAACAGACAACCGAGGACCTGGGCGAGACACCGAGTGGGTATACGCGGTGGTGAGATGGTCGTCATTCGGGTCATAGACGGGAGACGTCAGACGAGGGAACTCGTGTGAACTGTAACCATTCGTTTCCACAGCGGTGGACGACTTCTTGCCTAACAGCGTAGCGAGGCCAAATTTGCTCTTGCGCTTGGTAGGCGTAGGAGGGATGGCGGGATTCTCCTCAATGTCCCCAAGACGACCCAGAGAGCGACGAGATACGCCGAATTCACTGTACATTCCGCCGGGAGACCTCATACGGTCCGCACCACCCGTGAGCGGCATCGTCTGGATGCCTAGATTAGGGCGTGTCCCAGTTCCGCTGAAAGATTGTCGCCTTGCTTCGTTCCGGAATGGTGCATGGGGCGGTGCGAGATCTTGCGCCTCCTGTCCGAGATGACGGAGGTCGAACGTCGAATAGAGCGTCTGTGGCCTCGAATCTCCGCCTAAACCATGCTGCGCTCGAAGCCTCACCTCCCCAGGGAGTGGAGGCAGCGACTTTTCTCTTGAAAGGATCACCTGAGGACGCGAAGCTGCTGACTTGGGCAACGTCATGCCATTGGTGGAGGCAAACGTCGTTTGTTGAAGCTTCTGACGCATGTCCGGTTCAGACGTGACAGGGTGGATAGACACCCTTAATCTCCCGTTCTCATCCGGGGACATGTCCAGTGCTTCCTTCTCATCAGTTTGTCCACTGTTTTTCCGCTCGTTTCCATCACCATTGCCGCCTGAGGGGCGCGAAGAGGTCGGTGACGGAAGAAGACTGGTGGGAGCCGTGGAAGGTGACATACCGGCGGACGAGAACCCACCATTTCGTGGGGACGTCGTTGAGGGTAATGAAGGCGTCGATGCGTGGCGACCTCCTGCACCGCCGAGATGTTCCCCTGGCCCACGCTCTACAAGATATGACAATGGCGGAGGCGGCGCCAAAGGAGAGTCATCGTCATTGCGGTCGAAAGATCGCAACGAGTCGCGAGCAACAGCCCGGGTTTCGTCTTTGTGTGACGATCCTCCCTTGACGAGTTTCCAGATCTTGGCCAGGCCATTGCGTTTTTTCTTGGGTTTTTCGTCAGTTGTTACTGTGGAAATTTCCTCCTCGTTGGTGGTCGGCGGCCACAGTTGGCTGTGCCTTTGCGTGGACAGCGTGCTTCTCTGGCCGCCCGGCGAACGAAGGTGAGGGAGATTTGCTTCACGTTGCAACGCCACACTGCGCACAAAGTAATAATTGATGAGATACGCCCTGCACGGCCACCACGACCGGGTGCAAATGAAAACCAAATACGTACTGCATATCGATCATGCTTCCCGACATCCCTGAAGCAGCCAGGCTATCCTGACTTCGCCATGCAGAGCTCAGATTTTTGAACCCAAAGAACCGCGACCGCCTAGGTGACGACGAACCCGGGCTGTGTGCATCCGAGAACGATGCTTGAGAGTATACCTGCCCCAAACTCTGTTGAACTTCGATGGGAGCCGTCATGGAGCTCGCTGGCCTCATGCTGGCAGCAGAGTACCTCGAGCTCTGCATCGGACCAAGGCCACTGTCTGTGAGGGGTGCCAGGCTGTGCGCGGAGTAGAGCGACGTGACATCCACCATTGAACTTCGAGAAGTTTTGCGCTGCCTACTGCGCTCACGCTTCTCCTGTCTCCGTCGGCGCTCCTTCACCTCCCTCTCTTCACGCCGCACATCGACGTGTTCGACGATGAGCCCATTGTCAAGGAGGGTAATGTCACGAGACGAGCTGCGAATGTGTTGTGCACCAATTCCGCTCGGTGTAGAGTTGGTACGAGGGGGTTTGAGCTTAAATGCGTTATCATCGACCACGCCCAAATCGTAGGCTGAACGACGAAGTTGAGTGTACGTATCGCGAACGCTGATTTCGAGCTCCAACGACTCCTGCATAGCTCGGGCGTGAGCCAAAGCTTCGGCCTCGAGCAGTGACCTTTGTGTCTTGACGTAAGCATTGACAGTCTGCTGCCTCGACGTCGGCTCTTTAGGTGTCTAGAGCCACAGTATATCAGTATCCTTTCAAACGCAAAAAACGAAAGCACTCACCATCGTAGCCCACAGCTTCAAGTTTTGCTCCGTGAGGCGCCCGCCTCTGGCTCGAGGTCTAGAAGAACATTCGGAAGGCAAGATACTAGCTTCTTCTTCCTCCTCTTCTCTTCTCAACAACTCCTCATAAAGTACGTCGCTTTCCCTGTCCCATATACCAGGACCGATGACGACCACATCGGCCATGTCCTGATCTCTCATCGCACACTCGACGCATATCTCTTCCTGTGGCTGGGGAGGGTTCGGTGAGAGGATCGGGTTGATCGGGTCGGGCGTAGCTGCGGCAGGAGTGATATAAGTGGGGTGCTGGGGATAGGCACGGGGAGTTAATGATATGGGAATAGCCAACGTGGGACTGTACGGCCTCGAGGACGATAAACCATTCGCAGAAGGCATCCTGGAAACCGAAGCACCGTCGGGTAGAGGATACGAGGACTGACGCATGGCGGCGGGATAAAGGGGGGTACGAGCGCCGGTTGGCGGCGAAGGTGGAGGCTGTGTAAGTGACTCCCCAAAGGACTTGAAGGATTCGCTGAACAGCTTGGAGTCGACGAAACTGGAGCCGTTGAGTAACGGCGTCGTGGCTCCATTGCTTTGATTGTTGTTGTCATCAAGGCTGGGTCGTTCGACTAAATGGCGAGCGTTTCCCGGGAAGGCATAAGAAACCGTAGTTGATGGGAGGGGTCCGTCGGCATCAGAGGGATGTGACATGTCATATTTTTCGTCGTTGAGAGTTCGTGTGTCGTTTGTTGGGTCCACCGTGAGCGACCTGGAACCTGAGAGGTCCAGAGCTGCCGACGGCAGTCTTCGGATATCACTGGGGACGAAATTGGGATCATCCCGAGAAAGGGTATCACCCGAGGTGAGAATCATGGGAGGTCCGTTTGTTGGTTTTGAAGTGAGAGAGAGGGAGGGATATCTGTTGTCCTTGAAATCGAGATCTGAAATGGCGAGGCCGTGTTGGAAGAAATTGAGATGGAGGTTCGAGGAGAGATTCGGGGAAACTGTCGAATCTTGTCGTGCAGGGTGAATCGTCGAAAGCGTGGCCATCGCCAAAATCAATCAGCCGGAGATCACCTGAAGGACTTGAGGAGACCTCGAGGGAAAGCAAGCAAAAAAGAAAAATGAGAATGGCAACAAGGCTGATCAACCGACACCAAATTGGAGCCAGTGGGGGAGTTGCTGCCTCGCGAAGGCAGAACAAGAGCTCCGTCTGCGACGCTTGCAGCGAGCAGTCGAGGTAGAATGACTCTGCGGAGAACGATGGCAAGCCGTAGCTGCAGTAGAGTCTTATGGGCCAGAGTCGGCGGGGCGGTGCTCTGGCGATGCCACCAATTCCCAACTATGCTCAATTCCAGTATTATTTTCCCATGGTCCAACCGTCGCCGAGGTCCTTTGACACAACTCCAACAACTAGCCATATGAAACCAATGTTCATCGGATGTAGACCCCTCGTGTTCGAACCGGTGGTGACCCCGATATCCTCCACCTCCGAACCATGTCAGATCTCGATGCCACACCGACACTCGGGAGTAATAGCAGTGTGGACGATCAAAGGTCTGTGAGGTAGAGCCTCACCCCCAGGCTGCAGTGGTGCCCTAGCCGCCGTACTACGTATGCAAGACGTGCCACAAATATTGTTCGAGAAGACGCCACTCCATCACGATCACCGTGATGACATTCCCACAAAATTGCCAGCGCTCCACCACCAATCAGAAATCCGAGACGAAGATCCTGGTGGCAATGTCGGGTCGAGCAAATACCCAGGGATGCCACTGGAGCAGCACGCGATTATGAAGCGGAGAAGCACTACGTTGAAACATAGTATTCCCAGGCCTTCATTTCGAGGTCTTATCGCACGAACCATGCTTCAAACATATGCCGCTCCCCCCGCGCAAGTGGAACCGAACCACTCGCTACAAGTTTTATACATGTTGATTGTTGTGGGATCTATGGCCGATGTGACCGGTGAGATCGACCTCTGAAACACATGTGCGATTACACGAAGCAAACTGGACCGGCAACGAGTGCTGAGCCCCGACCGACTATGGGTGAGATTTGTGAAACGTTCTAAGTTCCATCCCGTCCAATCATGATCCTCGGTGCAGGGATTGCCAAGGTAATACTACCTATTATTAGCAGATGACTGCCACATCCATAAGTCTGAGTGTTTGTCTAATAGAGTCCAGCAGCTGGTCGAACTCAGTGCACTTCCAGTGCACTAGTACTGGAACGCAGCCAACTTGGTTCACGACCGAATGCGACAAATCTAGCGCAGTTGTAAATTAGTTGAAATGAAAACATGACATGAGCCTCGCAAACAAATCGATGAAAAGAACGCAACCCAGCGCCAACTCCACACTAGGCACACCTGAGCGCGCCTTGCCGCCCGCCCGCCGTGTTGACCATCCGTTTCTCCGTGCCCACGAGCCATTGCCGAGCGCTAAATCCAGCCTGGTTTTCCATTCTCGCAATCACTCGGGTAGCAGCATCACGAGTAACGTCCATGGTAGATCTCTTCCGAGGGCCCTCTACGCGCCCCGTGATCGTCGAGACATGTCGTTGGCGAGGCACAAACTCGGGAATGTCACGCAAGTTCCGGACCTGCAATGGCTTCCGACTTGGCAGGGTAGATGTAGGCGCCAGCGAGACCGGCAACTCCTTGGTCCTCGGCGCTGGAACCTCTGTCAATGCAACTGCTCCTAGCTTGCAATGTAAACCAGACAAAGGACACTTGGATATCCCTGAGCCGGACGGCCTCTCTGCGCAAACATCCGAAGCTTGTGATGGCGATGATGGCTCCGCGGCCGCGCGGTTGCGGCAAACTTGCCTCACGCACTTTTGAACAACTCCGGTAGCCCATTGCTGTATGTCCTCGTAAGTGAGGGAACGGAAAGCCACAGGGGCCCCGACTTCACTGTCGGAAGCATCGTCCTTAGATGACACGTGCATGACCATGCTGACGTCCGCCGCAGAATCTTCAGAAATCAGGAAATCCTCATACACGTTCAGTGGAGTATGCATTGTCCTTTTGGACTTCGAAAGGTTCAGTCCCGACTCGCTGTTGGCATCGATAGCAGCAATGAGGTCGGCCCCAAGCATGTGAGGGAGCATGCTTTCATACGCAGAGGACCCACTAGAGTACTGAGAGCCGCTGTCGAAGTCCGAGTCACTGTCAGACGTGGAAGATTCGTCGTTTTCATCATCCCTGTGTCTACGCGCGGCAGATCTGCGATCACGGAGGGCAGCACGAGCGAGGACACCAAGTCGGCATCTATGAGTCGGATGTCTTCGGAATGGAGTTAGTTCATGTGCCGTAACGGCCCGCTCTGGTAGTGATGCTAGTTTTTCTTTGACGGGATCCTGGGCTGGGATGCTCTCGATGACGAAAGTTTGCCCTCCCATCGATCGCCTCGTCGGAGTGAGGAACGAAGCACCCCAGTCCCCTTCCAAGGTAGTATAACTAGCCCGTGGCCTTGTTCCCTGCAGCAGCATTGGAGGGTTGCGGACGAAAATGAGCGGTGGTGCTGGTGAAACCTGGTGGTCATATCCAGAATTAAAGGTTCGGTGCCCAAAGCAGCGTCCTGCTGATACCATCGGCGCCGAGGGATACCGTCTGATGACGGACTGAGGAATGAACTTCAAGCTTTCAGGACGGCACTTCGCAAGCTAGATATCAACTGTACCATAAGTATCATGAAGGACAAAACAGCGGCACTTACAGCTTCTTTCTCTGCAACCAACGAGGGTTTTGCCTGCGCGCTTTGGACAGCGGCCCCACGAGCAGGGAGACCATGCGGAAGATCAGAAATAGCGCCTTCCGCCAAGGGGTCACGGCAATCTCGAACTGTAACGTGCGTTGTAGGAGATGCTACTTTCTTGTCCGCAATCGGCTGACAAGAGGCGACCGTCAAGTTTCTTCGTTGGCTACAAATGCAAATGGCGACATACCATTACCACATTAATGGAATCCCCGCCTAATTCAACGCGCCATTGTGTACTTGGAAGGTCGGCAGCGACAAGCTGACCATCCTGCTCAATACCCTACTCACCATCAGCAAAGGCAAGTGGAATACATTGTAGAAACATGCCTTCTTGGCCGTTGGTCCATAATCTTCTATTGTAGAATGCTCTTCAGGAACAGCGTGTTGCCCACAAGCAGCGACAGGGAATTCGTCTTCTAGATTACTGTCGGACAAGGCAGCGTCTTCTGTATCGAAAAAGGTGACCTCCTCTGCGTCTGGGACAGGAAGCGGAATGTAGAGAGCACCCCGGCCTTCACGCGCGAACAGATGGCTGGAGCCAACGCGCCTTTCACTAGAGTCTGCACCCAGGGAGGGATGGATTTTGGGAGGGACTTGGCCATCATCTGTTTTCCCGACTGGTGGGGGTAGTATTATCTGTGGCGCAACTTCGGATTCCACATTCTGGCACCCGAGCGGTTTTGTGACCGCCCAAAATACGGACTTGGCGGTCGCACTGCAAGTAAGGGGCGGGCTCTGATGTTCTCTCTCGCGGGGCGATACCGAGGCAAGGACGAGGCTCTCCGCAGGTAGGTCAACTTGCTGTGTGGCATTGAACTTGCTCGGGGATAAGTTTATCTGTTCCTGGGTGCTTTGTTCATGAGCGAGTGCACCCTCGAGGGCGTGCATGCTATCGAGTATGGGTTGTCGTAAATGAGGCAAGATGATGGCGATGTTTGCGAGCGTCAATCCGATGCTTGCAATTCCGCTCAGGATGCGGGAGTCCGGAAGCGTTAACCCTAACATCACAAGCAAGGGCGGGGAAGCCATGCCCGTCTGGTGTAGCCATGTTGTAGTTGATGCGAAACTGTAAAGACCTGCTCTGCAATTATTCATTGTATCGAATCAGTGGAAAGAATGGGCATCAGCGTGCGTGGTGAAGGGACGGAGGGTAGCGCGGCAGAGAGAACGATTGAAACAACACCGCGCATTCCTTTGGCATCCCAGGCGTCGCGTCACATCACGTGCTTGGAAAATCAAGTCGATTGAACTTGCTCACCTCTTTCTTTGGGGTGTGGAGTGCTAAACAGGAAGGAAGGACAACGTCACACATAAGTATTTGCTCAACAGATGTGTGATTGATAGTGGTTGTCTGCGTCGTACTCACCGGATGCCCTCAGCTGAGCAGAATACATTATATTTACTTTGACAGCTCTCCATGCCCATTCCACACCGTGAGCGCCATCATTCTTTGAGATCCTGTCGTGATTGGGGCGTCGAATTCCAGTCGTACCTTTGAGAAAACGGGAGGATTGACCGCTCGAGCCTTGCATCGGTGAGTGAAATGGAAAATGGATCAAACATGAGCACATATACAGAGCTGATGTTAGTCTATGTCCAATAGTCCTTTCACGTCTGCACTCTCTCCGCTTGCAGAACTGAATTAATTGCGGTACCTGGGAAACGTGAGATAGAGTAGACGACGAGAGAGACAAGATACTGACCACAATACACTCTTGCCGTTTCTCATTTTTCGCTGAAGCTACAGCGGCCAAGCTACATACGATCGCACGACGGCGTAGGAGTAGTGATAGTAACCACCACCGTTGGCGCACGAACCCATGGAGACAACCCACTGGCATTTGGTCGTAGACTTTTCTCAAAGCGGGAGCCATTTTGTTGGTGAGTGTTCCAGCGACGATCATGAAATCACTCTGACGGGGACTCGTGCGGAAGAGGACGCCGAGACGGTCGTATCTGGAAGCGGCCATGTGCATCGTTTTGACGGCGCAGCAAGCGAGACCGAACGTCATGGGCCACATTGAGCCCTAACGAACGAGCACATACCGGCCTTGTTGCTGGGTGTTTCGAGACTGTTGGTTTGAGCCGCGGATGGCGAGGGATGTGATGGGCTCGGTCGGAGAAGCGGTAGAGGTGGGTATGGGTCCTAGTGCATGGGCAGAATTTGGGATGTGCACGAAGCGGGAGGCTACGGGACGATTGAGCGAGGTGCCAAGTGTGGCGAGTGCAGGTGGGAGTGCTGCAGCACGGGCAGAAGAGGTGAGCAGACGCGACATGCAGCCACATGAATGCTGCTGATCAGTGGGTGGTCGTTCTCACGAAGGTTGATCATTTCTAGAATAAGCCCCTGAGTGGATCATTAATGTGAAGGGACCCAAAGCGGGAAACGTTGGCGGGAGAGATGGGCGAGGGAACGGCCCATGCGGGGCCCGTCAGCGGGAGAGCGGGCAGACACGACTCGATCGAGTCTGCCTCCTCCTCCCCTTTCTCACGAACAAGCGAGAAGCCCCCTCCAGACCCTAGCAAGTACGTATAAAAAGCGTCGCCTGCTTTTTCGACCCTTCGTGGTCACTCATTCTTTTCTTTCTCCCTCCCCCATGCTCGCCTTCTTCAAGCCCACTCAGAAGCAGCCAAGGTCCCCTGCGGACGGCGAGAAACAAGACAATGTCCCCGCCGACATCAACATCGAGTCCACCCCGGTCCAGGATGCCCCCGCATCTGACCCTCCCTCGCGGTCCATCGACCACGCCGAGCCCAGAGTCTCCTCTGCGTCTATGCCCACTATAGACTCTACGCCCACCATACAAGGCCCACCGGTAGACGCACCCCAGGCTCAGACCCCCGTCCAGTCCCGCCCCGTTCCTCTTCCCGACTCCCCCAAACTCTCTGCGTCCCTTGCCCCTCCCTCTCCGGCAAATGCTCAGGGCTCTGCTCCCTCGGTCCACACCGAATCTTCTGTCCTGAGCGACCACCCCATGCAGAGCCAGAGCCAGTCTGCCTTGCCCTATTCCCCACCGGGCGCAAACTCGACCGGTAAAGATCCCCGTCGCTTTTCCTTCCCCTCCTTCTCTTTCCTTCGCTCCGATGCAAAGCAGAGCAAGACCCGCACTCTCCAGACCCAAGCCACTTCCGCCTCAAAGGCTTCGAAGAAAAAGTTCAAGGCTGGTCGTACACTCTCCAGCCTCATCGCCGGATCCCCTGCTTCATCTGAAAAGCGCGCAAAGGAATCTGCGGCTATCATTCGCTCTGTCATTGTCGGTGACCACAACACCCCTCGTGACCCAAAGTCAAACAAGACAAAGCCCGTTTCCAAATACGATGTAGCTCGTGTCAAGTCCCAGCTTCTCGATCCAAAGACGGCCGCCAAGGTGATCACCCATCTTAGAGCACTTCCCCCGCATCCCAACGACGCTTCGACGAATACCGACGTCCCTATCCATGCCGTCTGTCTCGACATGCCCGACAAGGATATCTACGAGCAATATTTCGCTCGCCTTGAATCCGTTGCAACAGCTTCTATATCAACTGTGTTCACCGTCCTGGCCGATGTCCACCTCATCGACCTTGTCACAGCCCCAAACTTGGGTTTCGGTGCACCAGTCACAGCTCAGGGCCTCTTTGCTGGCGCAGTTCCTACCGCTGAGACGGTGATAGAGGGCATCGAACAAATCACGCCACAGCTCATGGCGTTGGGATACGCCACGGGCAAAGCCATATATCCTGACCACAAGGGTGTCATCGTACCTACAGACAGGATATCCGTACTTACATGTCAGGTTCATTCAGCCTTTTTTGTTAACTTGCTGATGTCCTTCAACCACAGATTGGTGGGGTTTTGAAATGTGTCTTCCTCCTCCAACCATCGCCTATTTGGAAGCAGCCGAGTCCCCCGGCGCTGCACTCCTCAACCTGTTGACAGCTCTCTCGCTTTTCAACGAGGGTGTACGCGAAATCCTTCCATTCATTCGCTACATCGCCCGATTTGTTCAAAGCGAATGGGGTATGATTAAAAGAGCGGATGAAGGCAAAGGTGTCGTCTGCACTGCAACCTGGATTTTGCCTGTTGCTCTCGTTCCCCGTCCTTGGGATTTTCCTGATCCGCCGTCTCCTCACAAAGAGAGCACAGCTGCCGGTCAGAGTAGGCCAACGTCGCCGTCCGTCAAGCGGTTCTCTGCCACTCTAGCAACGCCCAAGCCTTCCACAGAGGTCCCCAATGGCGCTCCTCGTTCTTCATCTGCCTACTCTGCCGAAACCAGAGATGAAGAGGAAGCACGTCACGCCATATCCAGCGAGCCGCCTGTTCTTCCAGAGCTCGTGGTCAGCTCTCCAGGATCAATCGATGGTGCGCCGCCGGAGAGTGTAAATGGAGAAGCTCACCATACTTATGGGAAGGTACAGCACGATGGGGAAGCGGTCGCGCACTGATCACGCAACAGCACTTATCCTAGCTATTCATTGCACGGGATCAACATCCGCACATTCCAACGACCTCGTCCGTCGTCCATTTTTCCCTGCTCACGAAATTCGTTATGACCTCTAGACTACTTTCCTCTTCCTACACCTTCCACTCGTTTTGTGGCTGTCTACTGCTTCATCATTCGCTTTATACCTTATCACAAACTAGTTTTACCCTCCATCCGCGACATTCCTCCTTGGACAATCTTCACGTCCTGTATCGCACAGGATGATTCGAATACAGGTATCCTATATCACGCTCTTTGCTCTTGTTCGTTATTCGTTGGATTATGCTAGCTTGATTGAATGGAGCATTCTTGCTCGTCTCTACGCGTCAGCGCACGTCTAGTGTGCCTCAACATGATCCCATACTCAGAGACTGAAGTAGCCTATGAAGTCAGTTTTTCTAACACCAGCACTCCCGTCCCCTGTTTGTGGTCCGATTGCCTGCACTGAGTCACTTGCCTGGGTGAGCCAACTTAGTAGTGCTAATTGTCACGGTGAAATGGAAGACGGGGCTGCGGCCGGTGGGTCAGTTGGTTCCAAAAAACGTCATTGGCCCGCCGGGGCCGGGAAAGCAGCCGCGCAACGCAACAAAACGCATCCAATGCCAGTCTAAATACACGGATTCGAACCTCTTACGGTACTAGGAAAATGGATCTAGAAAGTTCATGGAACACCTTGTATCGTCATGATGGTATACTATGCAGAACTCGTGATACGGAGCCGTGCGGCCGGCACGTTGAAACTTAAAGAACAAGCATGCCGAACGGAATTCATTGTCAGCGTTCACTAGAAACCATCAGAGAACGAACCAGAGGAGGAATCGCAAGAGTTATACATTATCAGATACGACCGATGTTGGCGTCTCAAAGTCTTTCTCTGTTAGAATCTGTCCTTGAAGAATCCTTCCCATGTGCGTCTGGGAAAACGGTCGCCCTCTGGTCCGAATGGCAAGCAGCGCCATCACGGATGGCAGCGGAGAATCAGAGAACGTGATTTCCGTCTCTTCGAAACTACCGGGGATGCTGAACAGATTCCGCCTCATTGTAGTATCGTTCGGTGACTCTTTCGTGGGTACGTCGAGGAAACGACATAGCCTGAGGTACGATGTATAGTCTCTCAGATAGAGCTGTCCAGCAAACACGTTCAGCTGGTCGATCAGAGCCCAAGGTGGAGTCCAGTCGGAAGGGAGGGGGGGGATAGAATAAAGTCGGAGATCGTCCGATGGTTTCATGCGCTGGGACGTGCGTGGTGCATACAGATGAAGGTGGACATATTCGCTTGCCCTGATGTCTGGCATGATGCAGTCGGCTTCGAATGGGCTCAGCAGAACGAGTACTTGACCACGATTCGTTTTGCTAGAGAGAATCCACTGGACGGGTCGGAGATATTGGTCCATCGTCCCTTTAGTGGACTCAGGCTTGATTGTATTGCAGAAGTCCGCCGTCGCCAGGATAAGTGGGCTCCAGACATCTGCTTCACGAGTAGCTGCAGAACTATCTTCCAGCGTCGTGAATACGGGAAGAAAGGCACCACCAGAGTGTAACGGAGGGATGACACCAGTCCTCACAAAGGTTACAACATCCTGATGAAGATGATGTTCCGCAGGTTCTGCCTTGGGAGGCAACTCCACTTCTCGTTCACGCTCCCGCTCGCGGTGGACCTCCAGTTCTTGTTCTTCTTCCAATTGTGCACTTGGAAGCGATAGAACCCCGAGGTCTTTGCAACGTTGCTGCATTCCTGGAACCGCCGACAAATCACTCTGGGCGTTTTCGGTTTCACGGGGTGCATATTGGTCGGCTAGCGATCTGCCGTCCGGCTGGACCCATGCGTCCGACAATTGCTCCACTGTGAGGTCATTATTGCAGAACCTAGACCAAGCGTCGTATCTCGTGTTATGATTCATGCCTTGTTGGGCCCAGTAAGGAGCCCGCTGTTGAATATCGGTCCAAGTCTCGTGTATTGCCCAGCATAAAATGTCGACAGTTGTGACCCGAGTGTTCGGATCTTTTTTTCCGGCTGCAGCACGGATGCTCTGGTCAACTCCAAGCGGCGCAAAAAACATGACCGAGTGACCACGACCCAGCTTGCGCATTCGCATGCAGCCTGGAAATCACAAGCCGTGAGACTTAGCGATTGAGTCGCGGCCCCGATACGAACCTTGCACCAGTGCATCTTTTGTCACCTTGGGACCCAGTGTGACGGCTGCTCGTGACCCGATAGGGAATTTAAGGTCGGTGCCTCTCGTGTGTGCATGATCCATATAGACGACACAACTGTCTATTTGCAGAGAAAGTGGTGATGAGGACAGCGGTTGGGTGATGCCATTTCGTGCAAGTACCATCAGTTCATCTTTCTTGCTGAGATAGATGGCTCCAGCAGCAGCTTGGACGATACAAAGCCATGCTTTTGCCACTTGGCGATTGGATAAATCAAGGATCTGTGCCCCGACATCCAGCAAAATACGAATTTCGGGGCGTTGCGTGGTTATCGATCGGAGTAATTCAAGCGTAGTCTGCCGCTCGCCATTCTCGCGAGTGACCATGTAGAAGTCATTTTCGGGCTGAAGAAGATATGCGAGAACCCTGGCATTGATCTCCCGTTGATGGTCGAGGTTGTGCTGAGAGATCGACATGGGTAACAACCATCGCCCGTCGTTTGTTCCCGAGAATCCTGACCGTTACTCAGCGACCGAATTAAGTTACACATGATGGTCCGCGGGTTTACTCACCGGTTATGAGCTTCTCTCGTTTCTCTCCTAAATCCCAGCTTGACGCCGAGAGTTTCCACAGAAATTGTTTGGCTTCCCTCGGGAATACCACTCGTGAAAGGTAGAAATCTATGGCTGCTTGGTTCCGAGAGAAATTTGGGAATATGACGTTGTCCCACTGTTCCGATGTCCTGATGTTGATCTCGCTGAGTTCCCGAAGCGAGTCCGGCAGTGACTCGCAATCATGTTCTTCGACCCAAAGGGAGTATTCCTGGTATGGATCGTCCTGGTCGAGCAGAATCTGGAAAGAAACTCTCAGTTGCTCTTGGGTGAGGCCGGCATAGTAGTAAGATAGGCATGTGAGAATGATAGTGAGATCAGGATGGCCGAACTGGGTGTTGGGTGCTGGCACATCTTTGGCTCGATACGGAATGGCAAGCATCGTCGCCGGAGTTGTTCCGACATTGCCATCGTCGTCGTCATCATCATATCTACGTCGCACCTGCGGGAGAAGACCATAGTCAACACGCCATCTCCGCTCTGCAAGAGCATACAAGAGGATGTTGGACGTCAACAGACCACGAAGCAGTAGTAGTCCATTCCATAGATGACCCTGGTCTGGACGCTTGGCATGCTCCTCCACCATCTTTGCTGTATCAGGAATTTTGAGGACACCCTCGTCAGATATGAAACTGCGAATTGCATCATGCAATGCTGGAGAGATATGCTGAAAGTTGAAATTGGGAAGCCGACCGGCCATCACGTCCTGCACGATCAATGTTATCAGGCGTCCACCAACATCGGAGGCTCGCACTATGCGAAAATGTGGAAACGATCCGCGAGGGCCGCTTTGATACTCGACAGAGTCGGGGTGATTTCTTGAAAGAGCTTGGGCGTGCTCCTTCACGATCCGAAGAATCTGCTGAGTAATCGTCCATCTGTCAGGGTATCCGTCCATATGTTGCTCGAGCCCGATCGTGTAAATCAATTGAAGCCGGGGATGAAGGATCTCGTCGCTCTCGTCCAAGATATCGCGGGCGTAGGAATGGATAACCTTCTGAAGCCTCAACCATCTGGATGCATTGTCCAGTGTACCATGAACATTCACACTATGCTGGTCATGACGCCTAGCGTGAGCGGCGTCCTTTGTTTTCTGGTGATTGGGCAGCTGGCCCAGCCATCGAAATATGCTACCGACAAGGCTATCATCCGGCAACTGGTGTCAAATAGTCAGCCGGTTCAACGATCATTTATATATAATTATTCATACGCACCAATTTTAGCGACAGGGCTGTCATGATATGCTTGTAAATCGATTTCTGAATGTTTGGGAATGGCTCGGCCTTCCCTTTACGTATCTGTTCCTCCACACTCATCAGCTTGAGTGAGATGACATGCTCGGGCTGGACGAGCAGAATTCCACACTCGGCAATGCATTGAGACATGAGCTTGAATACATCATTGATTCGAGGGGTGATCACCCTGTGCATGTCGTCGTACTCGGGGGCACGAAAGAAGGGCAGGTGGTATATAGGCTTGTTAGTGAGCCAACCAAGACGAGCAACGAGTAATTCAAACATTTGGACAGTCAACGCTTTTGGGACAACGACACGAACCAGTTGTTGGCCGTCAGCGAGAGCGGAAGCAGCAATGGGGATGATGACGGATGATTTCCCTTCGCCTATGTTGACCTGCATCACAGTGTTCTGCCCGGATTGCGGAGATATCATCTGTATCGCAGTCTCTGCCTGAGTACGACGAATGAGAAAGTTTCCTTGAACCTGCCAGTGACACGGGAAAGGAGGCAACGTTAGTAGAGCCAAGCGCTCGGACACCAGACACACACCTGGATTAATAGCCAGTCTGGGTACTCTTCGGGATTCCACCCGTTGCACTGCTCGTTCTCCAATTCTTCCAAAAGCTCTTCTTCGAGGCTGTCCAGAGCAAATCGGAGCAATCTCCTGGAACGCTGAAGCTCCAGGAGGAGTAGAGAAAATGATATCAAGCATTTCTTCCATCGTTCGGGGAGGTGGATTGGTGAGGTGGATGCGAGACATCGCAAGAGCACATCTACTGTGATCGGTGGCCAATGGCCGAATTGTTCGAGCACTCGTTCATGATCGGTCGCTGGACCCAAATTCCTCTTGAGAATTCCTAAAGCGTTGATGTAGTGGCCTCTGCACTGCGCATAGTGTTTCTGAAGCGTGTCAACGAGATCCTTCGCCAGCGTACTGTGAGTCGTTTGATATTTCTTGCGCACGCCTGCGCTCGTCTCGAGGAGGGCGAGGTATTCCCGTTGAAATGCTGAGTTGGTCTGAAGAGAGGAGAATAATTGATCCAATGCAGGAATATCATTCAGGTTTTCAGATGTCTTGTTACCTTGGTGGCTGTCTCGTGGCAAAGTACTGCGTGGTGGTAGTTCTGGCGCCGGGCGGTTGGAAAGTAACTGATCGAGTGTCATCTGCAACGGAGTATCATACTCATTGAGCATATACTGAACGGGTGAGATCTGGCATCGAGGAGTTGGTAGTCCAGGTCCTGCGAGGACATGCATGAGATGTTCCTTGAGATTTAAATTGCGTAAACAGCTAGAGAACAATTGTTGCAGGCTGATTGTTAAACCTGTCATGTCCCAGAAACAAACTTGAGGGTCCAATGAGATCGTTGGAGGGGTATCACATGGCCAATTCTTGAGCAAGTGTTCTACGACAGCATCCTCCAAGTCTCTCAGAAAGTGCCCTTTGATCAAAGACCTGCGAAGATGGTCCCGTAAAACCTGCTCGGTGGGACGGTATCCATCCAAAATATTGCAGTCAGCATGGACCGGTGGATTGCCTAAACAGGACTTCGTCTGCATAGCGAATGCTATAAGCATTGAGAGAAAGGCGCCCTGATGGGATGGTGCACAGTACGCCATTGTGGGAAGTAAGAATAGCAGCTGAAACCGCTGACGCCCTTCTTCCTTCTTCTCCAGTATGTTGCGCACCATGATGGTTAGCGTCTCCGCAAGCCTGAGATCGGGATTCAACCGTATCACCGAACTATCATCTAGTGAGGCTGCAGCATCTGCACATGTATTGGCGCCGCTCCACAGGTCTGCCCAGTCTGATATAGTGTTCATAGTTGGTGCATTGATGGACCAAGAGTGAACAGCAGGTGCCGCAGTAGAAATGATATCCTCGAGTTCCAGGTCTGACTCTGGGATCAAGTACTCCATGTCTTCACAGTCTTCCATTGGGGTTGGCACGGTAACATTTAACGGAAATAGATGTGCAGCTCGTCTGGCAGCGCGCTCCCTTGCTGAATCATCTTTGGCCTCATGGACAGGGCCCTCAGGTGCACCGCGATTCCAGTAACATCTATTCCAGATTTCATCCTGCACAGCGTTGATCTGAGGATGCTTTATCGAACTCCAACCGAGGGCTTTGAGCTTCATAATTGACCGACACCCTGCAGACTGTAAGAAGTCAAGTGCTGTCTGGGTGCCCATTTTGCCTATCAGTGGATCAGGACGATAGCAACTAGTGATGGCATGCATGTGGCCAAGAAATCCCATGTTCGCCAAGCTGCCATTGCCTATCAAGCAACCCAGATCAGTATCCACGATGTAGGTATGATATAATGGCTTATCATGTGCACGAAAACTGTTGATGTCGATCCAAACCTCGTGATCGCCAACTTTCCTGGGAAGGCCGTCCGGTATGAGAACACGCTTTGGGATCAGTGCCTCTGGGAGAAATGTCCCCGCAAGGTGCGTTTTTGGTCGAAGGATAAGGAGGTTCTCTAGACCGAATAATGCTCCAATGCATTGATTCTCATCGTACACCATGTCCTTGAAGTCGTGGGACTCAAGTTCACCCCCGTTATTGACAAAAAAGGATAAGCCGTAACGAGGCAGAGTGACAGACAACCGGAGCACCGATGTGGATTTGTCAGAGTCGATGGGGGATGTGGTGATCAGGATACCCATGGCCTGGCTCTCGCTCGACGAGTTTATCTTGGTGTCGAGACACTCGAAACACTTGGAAAGCATTGCCCAGGTTGGGCTTCGGATGTCCACAAGGGTCTCATGACCTTTGCACAAATAGAACACTGCAGATGTGCAGTCAATCCTCCAGTCCTCTGAAGATCGTTCCCAAAGCTGTTCGAGTGGGCGTATCTCGATGGTCTTCGCCGACAAATTCAACCAGTGAACATGTTCATCGACGAGCCTAGGCGGAAGGTCCTTCTCCAGTATTTTCGAAGGGATTAGCTCGAGGACCTCGTTCATTTGATTGCCTTGGGCTCGGAGCACCAAGTCATTATCTTGTAACGAGAAGTGCACCTGCGCGTATTTGAACCATCATGATGATGTCATGTAGTATCCAATTGGTACACTTACCTTGTATTTGGACGTCGTGGCGAGGGTCGTGAAATCCATTCCTGGAAGATCGGATGGTGTCACAAACACACCTTGCTGCAAATGATAGTTAGGAGTGTGTGTTCATATCAGAAACTGTAGCATGTACACACGTCACGAAAGATCTGTTGAAATTCTGAATTGTCCCTAATCTCGCGCGGCAAACCGCCCAATGGTTGACCATCCAATCGAAGTGAACCATCGAGCAGGTTAGCATGCACTGTTTTCAAGGGTTGGTCACCGATTGCTTTTGTTCTGCAAGTGAGCCAACGGACGCTTGGATACTGCAAAGGCTCCCATCTGAATGGACCTGGCCGATAGCTTGGGAAAACCTTGGCAACTGCGAGGTCGACACCGTAGTCTGATGGATTGGCGAGGATTATATCCCTCAAGACATCCTCGAGAGCAAGAGAGAGACGACTGTTTCGCCAGAGGAGAAATTGCGAATAATAATCGCGGATGTCTAAAGAGTCAGAGCTAACTAAGTGTCAAGGGTACATGACCTTGAATTCAGGAGTTAGACACACATTTTGGACGAAGCGCCTGTATAAAGAAGGCACAAGAAAGCAGAGCGTCGACATCCTCTGCGGAATGGAAGAGCTTGAGCAGCGTAGCGTGATCAACGTCAAACGTGCTTCGACAAGTAGCCGCCATGTCGAGTAAGAGATTCCTGCGTTCTTCGTTCGTAGGTGACATTGCCAGGTCGTATGATAGGTCTTGTACCCACTTAAAGGTCTTCCTGCATACCCTCCGAAGAAGTGCAATAGCTCGCTCCGAGACCTCTTTGCTAGGACTCGACGCAAGTAAGCGAGTGAGCAACAAAGAAATGGTACTCATTAACACCCCATCGATTAAGCCAGCCCCATCCATGAACACATTGTCGAGCTCGTCTAGAAGGACATTGCAAAAGGACGGGTCTTGAAGCTCTTGGTGCCAGATCCACGTCCCCGTATTCAAATCGAGCGGTCCGACTTGAAAAGCTGCGTGGGCGAGGAGGAAATGAACGTCGCGATGACGGAGGTTGAGAGTTCTACTGCGCAGCCCCTGCAGGATGTTGAGCCATTGAAGCGAGACGCCACTCCGCAAGTGTGCAAACGCAATGAATTCATGGAGGGAGAGATCTGCGGGACAGTCTGCTTGAGCAGACAAGACGTCGTTGGAAGTGTGAGAGGTGGAATTCGCACATTTGTCCA
>JBBPMW010000347.1:0-20173 GCA_038090535.1 Tylopilus alboater | reverse complement strand
AACCAGGTGCTCAGGCCCAAGGTCCAGGTTATGTTCCAATGCCACCAGGTCCAGTGAGTAATGCGAGACGTCCTCAGCGTGGCAACTGATCGATGAATCTTCAGACTGTCGTTCAACTACCCCTGTTTGACACGTTGATGGCAATTCTACGTGTAAGCATCCTAATAAACATTCTCGGGCAATGATGATAACCACGATGATAGGAACACCGGCTTGCACAACTCGCGACAGTGGATCAGCAGCGTGAATTGATGAGGTATATGAGTAGTCTTAATGACTGGCTCGCAAGAGATGTGCAAGATCGCCAAGCCGAGTTGCGGGCTGTCACTGCTCGCATCGATCAGCTGAGAGAGGATTTGAGTCGTTCGGGTGTCGGCACAGGACCAGGTTGGCGCCGATACCCCGAATTCGACGTGATTTCAATATTGATGCTTGACCTTTTGCAGGTATTCCTATGCCTCAACCTCAGACAGGGCATCCACCCGCTGTGAATCTAGGTCAGGGTGCAGGTGGTTTCATTATTCCGCCACTCCCTCCCGCTCCTGGAGGTCCCATGCCGCCAGTAGTTCCCCCTGGTCCATATCCTGCGGGGTTCTTCCCACAAGGTGGTCCTCAGGCTCCGGTAATACCTGGGATCGACCGGTCACCTGGCGTTCACTCCCCCGTCATTCCTGAAGCGCCTTCAGGATGGGGAATGGCTATGCCAGACCCAGCGCAATACGTAGGTCCTACGGGGCCCGTGCTCCCTGGAACGCCATACGGGGAATATCACCCAAGCGGTCGAACTGAATATGTTCATCGCATTGACGAAGGTGATGAGCGGGTTGTACCGTCGACGCCATCGTCTGGGTCGCGTTCACCACTCCCAGTGCCTGGCCGTCATACTATATTTGTTCAACCGTCACCCGGGCACGATTCAAGGAGTTCGACACCTACCCAGGAGTCGTTCCATCCACCTCGCAGTCCTGGAGCTCTTCATGTCCCACCTGGCGATGTACCCCATGTTATACCAGTCGATCCTTCCGTTGGCGGCCCTCGATACACACCACCGCCTCAACAAACGATCATTAATATTCCGCAGCCTGGGTTCCCCCCTCCGGGGCATATAGTCGAGCCTGGGATCCCCATAGCCGTTCAGCAACCCGGGATGCCTATACACCCGGGAGGAGTGCCTGTTCAGCCGAGTTTGCAAGGTGTACAACCAGGACCTATTGTCATCCAACCGCCCATGCAGTTTCCGCCTGTACCAGTATCAGGATCGATGTATGTGCCATCGCGAGCAAGCTCTAGGACCAGCGCAAGGGCTCCTGTCGTGGTCGTCCAAAGCAGCCCGCATGGTTCTCCAGTTTCAGTGCCTCCAAGCGTAGTTGGGGTACCACCCTCGGTACATATACATGATGACCATGTTCCCAGATCCCCTACCATTCATGCATTCCCTGGGGTTCCCTCGTCTGCTGGTCCGCCGATTATCATGGATCGGTCGGGTAGATCACGTCCATATAGTCCGGAGGGTAGTCCCCGGCGTGTTCCTGAAGTCTCGCGTTCTCCCTCTCCTAGGGGTTATTCGCCTCGAGATGAAGGTCGCCGCTTACGTCGACGGCACCGTGACGATCGTCGGCGTTCTTACTCCTACTCACCGGACGATGGAGGCTACCGTAGGCGACATGACTACCCTGAGTATGACGACGATCGTCGGTATAGATACCACCGCCCGTACTCCCCTAGTGATCGTGGATACCGCAGACACGGTTACGAGTATTCTCCGGAAGGTAGGAGGCGCGACAGGCATGGTGACCGCTCGCCGGAACATGGGAGACAAGGGAGTTATGACTATGAAGACGAACCAGGAGATAGGCGCCACAGACTCAGACGTGATAGGCGTCGTCGCGATCAAGATGATGGAGATCACCCTGATAGGGAGCGTGAGGAGCACTCCCCAGAGGATCCAGGCCGAGGCCCTCCCCGGCGCCAACCCAGTGGTCGCTCCGGTTCTCATCGAGACATAGAAGAAGAAGATGCTGGTGATCGACCACGCGCTCAACCAACCGACACCAGGTCCGTCCGGGCACCCGAATTCGTTGAAGGAGATACAGTCGCAGCTCTTCCTCGCCCTCCACCAAGCCCCGCCCCGCCGCCTCTTTCTCCACCACCACCTACTATTATCCGATTAGCCGGAGGCCCACGTGGGTTCTATGCGATTTCCTATGATGCTCTCATGTTGAACTTACTCTGCAGGTCCGCCCTCACCTCATTTACCACGCCAAATGTCACCGATACCGCCGGGAGAGCGTTATCCCCCTATGCCCTCTGAACGCGGGGGACGTGATCGCCGGCCCTCTGTTTCAATGGGAGACCAACCAGAACCCCCACGTCGTCACCCCTCGTCTGCATCTGTGATGGGAGATGGCCATAGTCCTCAACGCAGGCCTTCGCGTGGTGCCACCCCACGTTCAGTGATCGAGGAAGAGGATGAAGGACGACCGCCAAGCGAAATGATTCATCATGTCCCCGCGCCGAGCCAGCCACAGCTACCTTCCGAACCAGGCGAGTTTGAGGATGCTTTGCGCGCACGGCAGGAACGACTAGACGAGGCAGAACGTGCACTGGACCAGATTGCACATGACGCGCAGGATGCCGAGGGCAGACGTGAAAATGAGTTCCGTGATAACGAAGACGCCAGAGAGCGCATTTTCCTTGACAATGAAGAACATAGAGACGCGGAAACGAGACAGCGAAGCGATGCTCTGTTCCATGAACTGGAAGAAAGAATTGCGAATGTTCCGCCAGTTTCGCCACTTCCTGTCCCACCTCCTGTTCAGGAACCAGATCAACATTCAATTATTGAGTCGATTCATACCATCGCGCAGGATGCAGCCTCCCGACACGCTTCTGACATCTTGGATACCGTGCGTCTGGAAAGAGAAGAAATGGCACGTGAACGAGAAGCGCTCGCCGCGGAACGCGAACGCGAACGCGCGCATCTCGACGAAGAACGCAGACTCCTCGACGACGAACGGGAAGCCAAAATCGCTGCTCTCCAGGACGAACTCGCTCGCGCCCGTGTTGAACTTGACAACGAACAGCAGTTGCGCACGACAGAAGCGGAGGAAGCACGAATGGCGGCTGCGGAGCGGGATGAGGCATTGCGCAATCAACTGGCTGACATCACTAACATGATTCAACAAAACCAGGCTCTTTGCGAAGAGAAGAGGGCGCTTATGGAGGAGCACTGGGCGGAGAAGCAACGTTGGAAGGAGGAGCGCGATGGTCAGATGCAGGAGTTGATGGGCATGGTTTCCCGGCTTGCGGATGAGCAAGCAGCGGCTAGACAGCGCGAGGAAGAACAACGGCAAGCAAATGAAGGTAAACCTGGTGAGTTGAACGGTCATTTTCGATCGCTGCTAGGCTCAAGAAAGCAAACAGGCGTCGAGCAAGTCATGGAAGAACTGCATCGACAGAACGCTGAGCAGAGAGAACTTCTCAATGCTCTTTCAGATAGTGAGTGGTTCGGACTTGCCCTCATCTTCAACGCTCACTGGAGGGCTTTTAGGTTGGAGAGCAGACAGCAGCCGACAGCACGAGGAGACTATCAATGCTGTCCGCGCCACTGCTAACGAGCAGGTCCCTTACAATGTCCAAGGCGTACGTGCAACCCATTCTCCTCGGCGGCTCCTTTATATACAGCTAACCTCGACCCTGCAGTATCTAGACGAATTCAGCAAGGCCCTTGCCACTGAGGTTCGTATGCTCTTGGGTGAAGTTGGCAAGCTGCGTGAGGAACGCCGCAACATCCAACAGTGCGTAACCACCTAGTGGCATCTAAACCTTAGTACTCACGCTCCTCGCAGTGAGCTTGGATACCTCATGATGATGAAGTCGAAGTACGGTCCGGGTGGAGAGTTTGATCCCGAATGGTGTGTCGATCTGTCCCGATTCCCCTTACCTTCTGCTCACAAAAACACCACAGGAAACCACCGATGGCACCCGGCCCGCCCCCGCCTCCACCACCCCCCGATGTCCCTCCTCCACCTGAAGATATGCCACCGGCCCGTCCAGGTTGGCGTCCCATTCCACAACGAGGAACCCGTCGCTCTCGGAGAAGGCAGGACGTTGCTCCTCCTCCCGAGCCAGCCCCGGAACCAAGACAAGTCCATTCTTGGGTTGCGTGGCACCGTGAGTTTGGCTGTGTTTTAATACATTCTGGTTCCGAGCTGGCAACTGATCTCTTCATCTTGCAGCTAATCCTGCGCTGGCACCCACCCCGCCATCCATTGAACCCACTCTGCTTGTTCCCGACCGCGGAAGCCCTGGCTTGTTCGGCCCTCGTTCGCCCCGCGATTCATACCGTGGTTAAAATCTGACGACCTTGCGAGGCTCGACGAGTCGTACGCAAATAAAAAATACATCCTGACACGTACTCATCATGCCACCACTCGATGACATCTAACGACTACCTTACGATCTCAGATCCATTCGATCTCTTTTTCTGATATTTCCTATCATTATCTTACTTCTCAATATTCTTCTCTTCTCACCATTCCTTCATTTCCTTGACACTCGCACTATCGTTTCATCTTTGGTTATTTGCCCCATGTCCTGGACTGTCATAGCGCTGAGCGCTGGGCGTGACAGGAGGTTGTCTAGCGCTATCCTCTTCATTGGTATGCGCTACAGGTTATGATTGTTGTTGCCCTATCATACAATATGCTTGAATCTATGTTTCGTTCCTCTTCCGTCGGAGTGTGCAAAAGAGTGTAGTCCCGCATGAAAAGTATAATGCGGTACCCGGTGGGTGTGTTTAGGGCGAGTAGGCGAGTGGCTCTTGTCGGCTGAGAACTTGTGAACGACCAACTCATCAAAAGACTACAAATTGTGAAGGTCTCCTGACGCGTCCATGTGCGAGTCGAGTCGGTTGCGAAAAGCAATCACGTACCTCTCCGAATCTCGGACGCAAACTCCGGCAAGTTCGACGGCTCTGGACGGACTTGAATCGTGAGGCCATCATCACTCGAGTCAAGTGTCTCTCGCGAAAGGCTCGCGAGTGGGACTCACTGCCCTCGCAAGTCCCTCACTCAGCTGAGTAGAATCCTCGGAGAGTGCCAGTGGCAGGTCGTCCAACGAGCAACTCGGCCCTCAGGTCGATCTGCAACGATGTTGGATACCCGATCCCTGGCCGGGGCTGTTCAGTGAGAGCCGTCGTCTCACTGGGGTTGCAATTAGCCCGTCTTAGAAGCGCAATGCCCATCAGTGAGAATATCTCCTCCTGCACTAGAACAAGACAGCGGCGTGCCAAATAGCGCCTCAGGATCCAAACGAAGAGCGCTGCGAGATCCATTGGCTGACCTGGCCAGGATGGACCAACGAAACCAGCCGGTCCGAAAAGAAAAGGCAAGACGAGTGATGATTAGAAACGCAGGGCAGTTCGACAGTCTCAGATTCCGGGATCTCCAGCTCATTCATGATAAGAGACTCGGAGAACGATGCCAGCCAGGAGCGCAACGGTAGCATTGCAGGTGTATACATTGACCGCGCCAGTGACGGTGTGCCGGGTACATCAGGTCGAACGGGAATGCTAGTATCTCACTTGCGCGGAAGAGTAACCAATTGTAAACACTCTGTCGAGTAGCAGATAGGCTTGGCCTTTAGCCCTCTGTTCATGGATATCGGGTCGTGCTCGACGCCACCGACTTCATATCATCGAGATTCTCGTGCGGCGACGGTTTCCAATACGCTCTTGAGCTTCTTTGCCAGGCCCTCCGTCAATTGAGTCGGCCCATCGGCGGTGCAGAATCGGTACGAGGGCATAGCTTGATAGGTACCGGGTAGAATCTTATCAAGGATAAAGCGTGCTCAGAGTGGATTTATGCCGCGTGGGGGCACGACGTAGAAGCGCACCTTGCTGTCTTGGACAAGCACGGAAGCAATAATATCATCGGGATCGCCGATTCTGCCCAGCGCAGGGATATTGCGATAGTCTATGCGGGCCCTGTCGAGGTCAATACAGCTAACTACGTGACTTGAGAGCGCACCGTGAATGTGCATCCATCCTTGCTGGATCTGGATGGCATTGTTGGTCCAAACGTCGTCGGCACCTTGGCGTAGTGCCTGCTGGACTGCTTCGTGCAGGAGCGGTCGGAACAGCGCTGGAGAACGTGGGAGATCTAGTAAGAGCGTTGAGGACGTGAATGTACAGCGGGGACGCACGGTTTTCGACAAAGTCGTTCAGTCCGGCGTCGATGTCTTCGGTCGCGGCATCTGTGATGGCGGGGAGCCAGCCGAGGATGGTTGCTGAGCGGGGAGATGGTGGAGGAGAGGGAAGGAAAGAGAGGGCATAGACGGGGATGGATTGGGAGGGGTCTGGATCGCGGGGCAATGGAAGGAGGTGGTAGAACAGGTCCGGGCGAGAGGGGTCAGCTAACGGAGACTGTGATGAGGACCAGCGGCAAAGTTGAGGTTGGAGGGGGGTTATCCGGAGTTGCGGACGTGCGTGCAGTGGAAAAGCACGGAACGGAAAGCGGGCAGCGGAGAGGACACGTGCACGTGAGGTGGACTGAACCAGTCGAACAATTCGTGACCGCATTGCAGGCAACAAAGTCAAAACTGTCCTCCTCAATGTCATGCTCACGTAATCGATTGATCCGATTCGAGACGTGAGAAATGTTACCTAATGCACTATACAGCACCAACAAGCCCCAAAGATACTCGCCACGAACGACTCTCCATCCTTTTCTCAGTCACTTCAATCGAACGACGAGTACGTCCCCTTCCCAAAGAATGGACTTGCATATACTCACTACATTTCTCGCAGAATGAGAGAGAAGTGGAAGAAAAAGCGTTCTCGCAGACTCAGACGTAAGCGCAGAAAGATGAGAGCCCGTTCCAGTACGTGTCCTATCACCCCAGGCGCCGATGTGCTCCTCAACGTCTTCCTTTCAAACAGAGTAAACGACACACTCGGTCGAGCTCGTGCAGTTGGGACGCCTGCTCGGGTTACAACACAAAAATGTGCAGGTGGCCGCGGTCACATCACATTGCACGCATGCTCTCCTACCTCTTGGGAACTCTGGAGGGACGATGCCCCTTCCCCTCTTTTTGTTGGGACTCGCAGGAGGGGGAAGTGGGGACTGTAGGGTCGCTAGTTGGAACCTTGTATCCTTGATTCGCGAATGACCACAATTTCTGTCAATCATCTCTGTCCTCCCCTGAGTTTATCGGTATGCATGATCTGGTGATCTCAACAGTAAGTACATGTAACCGATGATCCCACCGTTGGTCTGGCGATTATGTGCAAGTGCCTTTTTCACACACCCCAACCATAAGTCGAAGAACTTGACAATAAGCTAGCATTCATTCTCACGTTGTCGCGGTAGAGACGTGCCATATACTCTTCTCTTTTTATGCAACTGGACCCAAGGGTGAACCTATCATGACTCACTGACTAGTTGCATTCATGTGGACAGAGGAGAACTGCGACAATGTATAACAGTGACGAGAGAACATCATTTGCTCTCCGACGTAGCTGGCTGTGCAGGCTGCCACTTGACAGGATGCTTATTGTATGCAGGCCAGGGTGGAACAACGATCTGTAGGCATACCACGACGTCAGCACTCGAGTCCAGGTTAAAGCGAGCTGTGCCATGCGTACCAACGCAAGGACGACCGTGGAGAGAGCAAACGCTCCCATCGTTACTCGCAGCGACTGGAGTGCGAAACCGAGGACAAAGGAAATGATCTGCGGACGACTGAACACACGATACCTAGCGGACGAACCTGGCAACTTACGGTGCTCACGATGAGTGCTACGCGAGTAATGTCGTCCGCCTTCTTTTGACCATGAAAGTCCTGTCGTATGTTGAAGAGTCGACACGCCGAGCTCGCAATGATACACTCACGATTTTGCCCTCGAGGAGGTCTCGGAGAGATGACATGGTGTACTGACACGTTGAACGTTCGCGTCTTCGAACGAGCGCCCCAATATATTACGTAACGAATTGTTGCTTTGCGATCGCTAGTTCGTTACTTCCAAGGTCAGTTCAACGGTGCGACCGACCATTCCTGGGATAGCGACCTTACAGCGCCCACCGGAATACGAGAGAAACTGCATTGATCCCTGCCAAAATCTCCCATTTGAATCACATGAAGCGCACCGGCACGTCCACCTCGAGCCACAAAATCATCCTCAAGCCCGGTGCAGGCCGTGGAGGCGCCACGATCATCACACGGCGGTCCGACACGCCCGTCATCCAGACACCCGTCTCCTATCCCGACGAAGCCGACGATGTCGACGAGGACGACGTCCACACGAAGCGCGAGGAATCCGAGGGCGTTTTGGACGAGGAAGAGCCCGCCGTGGAGGGCACCGATGCGGACTTGGAGGGCGAGGGGGATTTGGAGGGGAGTGGCGTAGATGAGGGACATGATGCGGAGGGTGGGGAGCGCGATGCAGGCGCTTCCGCTCGGCCCCGCGGAAGACCGAGAGGGCGCGCACGCGGGACTACTCCGAGTGTACCTGCAACGCGTGCGAGGGGGAGGGGTCGTGGCCGCGGTAGAGGGCGGGGTCGCGGGAAGGGCTCGGCCCGCTTCTCGGGGGAGGGTGGCGAGGGAGAAGGCGAGGGCGAGGAGGGCGAGGAAGGCGGTCGTGCATGGCGCAGAGTCGGAGACAAGGTGTGTTATATCGAAGGCGACGAGTTCGTCACGGACCCAGATGAAAGGGGAGACCAAAAGATTGATGTAGATGGAAATCTGCTCGGTGGTGAGTGTCGATCCTGTTTGGCAGTCAAACGTCTGACGAGTCTCTAGGTCGACGCTTCAAATGTAGTACTTTCATTCTTCCTGATCGACATCCAACGCGACAGTATATGCTCGCTATCGATGCTGCGCGTTCCTCGGGCTTCCGAGACTCGTTATACTATTTTCGCCGCAATGCACTCGCACTCAAACTCGGTGCTTCACAACAGGAAAAAGAGGCGCTCATACAAGCTGGAAAGCTTGGTGCCCATCTCAAGACACGCAGCGTCACATTGGTCACTGCGCGGAGCGCATACAAACTACATGGCGCTAAAATGATCATTGGTAAGTGGGTTGATATCATCTGTGCTCAGTTGGCCGCTCATAGCTTGAATGTCGGTTCTCCTCAGAGGGACGTTGGGTCACGGACGACTATTACGAAGAGCGCGTCCTCGCCGAAATCACTGCCAAAGGTCTTTCCCCGGGCGACTATGTCGGGGAGCTTCCTGATCCGCTTGCTGCTTCTGCGAGCAACGTTCCTGCCATCTCTGCGCCAAGCCAGACATTTTCTGGAACAAATCAAGGTGTATATCGTGCTGGAGGTCCAACCACGCTTTTCGGTGGCTCTGGGTGGGGTCCATTCAGCGACGGACCACATAGTGCCGTCAGGAAGAGTATGTTGACTCGAGAAGGCCTCACAAAGGAAAACTGGATATGGGAGGCCTCTCGGAGAGTTCACGAGATGAACGCAGAGTGGACCAAGATGAGGCAAGAGGCGAGGAGCGCATGCGGGGGTATCCTAGAAGCTAATGCCAGTTCTGGAAAGGGGAAAGAAAGGGAGGAGGCGAACGGCGCGATTGAAGCAGATGGCGAAGGGGACGCGGAGCAAAAGAAAAAGACGGACGTTGAGCTTCCGTTGGGTGTGTACGAACCCCATACGGGACTCGTACATTGTGCGTTCGCGTTTGCGTCCTCTGGGGTCACTGATCGTTGATGTCGTCCTTTTCGAGCAGACCGCGCAGATACGCAACCAGCGAGGCATCGCTGGGAACAGGTCGCGCCTCGGCGCATTCTCGGAGGTACGAAGGTAGGGAATGGCGCATGGGCCCTGGCTTGGGTGGACACCTGTCTCGAGCTGCCGGGTCTGAATGATCTGGACCCGTATGCAGCAAAGAGAGATGCGTTGATGGCTTCTTTGACCTAGTGCTCCGGTGTGGAACGACGGCGCCGACCGTTTTGTGATAATACGGAATGGCATCCACCTCTCGCTCCAGAGAACACAATTGACGCGTCGTTTGACAAACTGAGTGACACACGTGTGCATGATCCACTGATGCGTCTACAGTAACTTTGCAAAAAGACCATGCTCAAGTATTATATTATTATACAGCCTCGCAGCATCACCCAAGTTCACGGGTTGTCAACTGGCTCGATCGGTGCGTCGGGTAAACTGTCGTATGTGTTTGATTGGATAAGATAGACATCGGTTTCGGTTCTCTCGCACCATCCTGAAGGCGCTCAACAAGACATCACAGTTATCATTCACTACGCAAACGGAATTTTGGAGGAAGACAGAAAGAGACAGCATGAGAAGTTGATTCAAGGGCACGTCCAGAACACTAATCAGGGTCATTGATCCCCCGACCTGGCCACATTAATTTTCCATCCAATTGAAAGCCCACAACTGAGAGGAATCGTCGAGGGAAATTGGCGCGAGCTTGATCTACGTTTACAACGAGAATGAACGACTAGCTCGCTAGATCGATGAGGCCGCATCAGGAAGTCCTTACCTGGGTTCTGTCTTCGCCTCCGGGCAGGGTCCAAACTAGTCCAATGGGAATGTCAGCTGAGTTGAGAACCGATGGGGCAAGGATCCTGGAACACAGTGGTGAATTTTTGTAAGCATGGCGGTAGAACGAAATACTCACCAGTATTTATCGGACCGAGGCGCTGGTATGGCGGTCCAAGTAACCGCAGTAGCTCCACCACGTACGCCAACCCCCTTTGTCAATCGTCATTGAGCCTCTTGAAGAAATTTTCGAGTCCGAATGCAACTGAAACACTTACGCGAGTGATCTCGTTGACGGAAGCATATGCCCTGTTCGAATTCGGCGCTGCGTTGGCGAGCGTGAACTGGTTGCGCTCGTTGCCGACGTTTCTCAAGTGCCACTATAGCAGTGGACGGCCCTTTAAGTGACCATGGCAGAATAGGGTGTACAGACATACTATCATGTTGAGCGTTCTTGTGTTTCGAACATGGCCTGCGACATTGGACGTGGGTCCACCATCCAATAAATCAGCATCCCGGGTGGAGAATCGAGCGTTGACGATCCTGTATTGGCCGTTGGCGAAGAGAGTCATTATGTTTGAAGACAGCACGCTCGAATGAGAGATACGATCGCGAGTTTACTACGAGAAGGTATTGGCAGGCGGTGCATTTATACTTTGTAGTGCGACACTGTTTCCGGTTCGCGACTACGACAAGGGTAGAGGCACGACAAAGAAGGTAGGCGGCAACCTGAACGCTGGTAGAGAGCACGGCCAGGGTAGAGGGCACGACGAGGAAGGTAAGCATGCTATGCTTTTACGGGTACTCTCGTGACCCATGCGGCTTCTGGGGAGAAACCCTCGACGTGGTCCTTCTCCCGCTCGAGAACTTTGGACAAAACAAACATCGGGAATGACGCGTTTTGCACGCCCATGGCCTTGATTTTCTTGCTGAACCAGTCTATCGACAGATGATGGTGTATCGTCGTCGCATCCACTGCGCACCGAATAAACATACCTTGAATTTCCTCCCAGATGCTATAGGACCATGGCCTAAGGATATACTGACACTATAGCACTCCAGCACGTCTGCTTTCAACAATACCTATCGCGAGATCAGAACTTAATCCGCTCTTATCTGGTAGTAACACTCACGTTCTGGTGCCACGCTGAAAGTCGACCTCTTTCTTGACACCGATCGTGATCTGCATGGCACCGTCGATCTTGCAAGGGAGGCAGTCAATGATTTTATGATGATGATAGAAAGCGACTCTGGCGAGGTCGGGCTTATAACTCGGTAAATCTAATCCCCGCCATGGAAAGCCGGCGGACCGTCATCGTGCTCTGCCTTCGCATAAACGACACTGCGCAAATTTCGCGACAGACTTCGGTACGTAAACGAGGGAGTTGAACGTGCTGGTAGCATTGTCATACTTAGCAAGGTCAAGTCATTCGTCAAGCAAGGTTACCGCCGCGGGCAGGCGGCATTTTCGAGTATGCTTTATCAACCAAAAACACATCATAACTCATTGATACATTTCCTAAGTTCTGTCGCATTTGCCTTGAAGAGTTCTATCTGTCTTCGCCCGTCAGTTAGGAGTCTTTCATAACTGAGGTCGATCTCTTGTCGTATCCATTGCTCTAACGACATCGTCCTTTCATGATCAGTGAGAAACTGGGAGCTCGCAACTGTGGGCTGCCCTGCAGGTGATAATGACACAATAGGATCTGGATGTTTCAGGGCAGTGTCGGGTGAAGTATAGGGCTTGCTCGGCGCACTGGGGCCAGAGGGAGACGCAGGTCCATCGTGTAATGAATGTATTGAACCACTCTTGCGCGCAGCGCTGGTGTCGTGATGCGATTCATTGCTAAACGGTGGTGATCTGGTAACGGGGTGAGGTACAGGATCGCCTGCAAGCGAGACGTCCATAGGAGCATCAAGGACAGGCGCTGGGTCCTGCTCGGGAGAGACTATCCGACTTGGCGACGCAGAGCGCTGCGACAGCGGAACGGATGCCTTGACAGATTTACCGCGAGTTGCTTTAGTCTTGCGTCGGGACTTGGAGGACGCAGCCGAGGTCGTGGTGCGAGCCCTTCCCCGCTTGGCACGCGAAGGTGGCGGGTCCGTGATGTGGACGGCTGCTAGCTCATCTTCAGACTGCTGTTCCGAGAACGCTAGGAAAGGACAAGTAGTCCCGGATTTACTGTGCCTATGATGTTCCTGACTGTGATAGACTCAGAAAAGTTGCTGGCGTAGGAAAGTACAAACCGTACACCGGGTCGTCCTCTGTCTCCCAACCACCCAGCGAAAGATTGCAGTAGAGACACGTTACCGTGTCATCTCTGGCTGCTTGTGGCGTATACACGAAGCCGGCTTGCGCCATCTGGATAACCGTTCAGTTGGAGAAGAATACAATATCATCTACGATTTACCTTGACGGACATCGCACCATGACCCGGTTCTCCGTCGTGGGGCCACCAATCTTCACCGAACGTTTGCAATCGCGCCCTCTCCATCGCTTTACCAGAAGGGTGACGCATTTTGTTCTTGAAAACGAAGCTGTGGTCTAAAGTGAGTATTCGGAACGGGGGGGGATGGACTCGTCGTACCGCCCTTTGTTATCCATGTCTTCGGTCAAGCCACATCGAACGACGGCCCACGCGCATGAACTCTGGCACTTGGTGTAATGGATCTCGAATGGGTCGTCGTTTTCGTCCCAGTCACTGAGTTCCTTTCCGCATAGAAAGCAAGCAACGCTGTCCCTGTCATCCCAACTAGGACTGAAGTAGAAGCCGGCCTCGGCAAGGGTGTTCGCGTTTGCCTTGAAGTCTGGGGGATGAGGCCACTTAACGGAGGCTGCTGACGAGGACGGCTTGCTCGGATAACGTTTGACCCGCCTTGTCTTTTGAAAGGAGTCTATCCGCGCCTGGAGGGATTGCATTGCTTGGCTGGTCAGAGAGCTGCGGCTAGGAACGGTAACGTGCTTACATAATGATCCACCAACCAAGACATGGCGCTCTTACGCGCATCTTGCACCATAACCATGTCTGCCCAAGAGCCATCCTCGTCCTCGACATCACAGACCAAAGATGACAAACAAGTCGTTCCACGCGAGGAATCAGAGGAGTCACCGGATGCCTTGCTTCTGGGAAACGGAGACGACAACTCGGCGGAGACTGTGACCATGGAGGAACGTAAAGCAAAGCTTGAGCAACTCCGGAGTAGGATGGTGAGTTTCTTACTTGCTGCGCTCAGTACAACGCTCATTACTTCTTCCTTCACTAGCGGACGTCCACGAGGGCAAACAGGCAGTCACTTGTCGAGGAGGCTGCAAAAGCCAAAATTACGGTTCGGGATGCCGCACGGCTTGAGCGGCAAAAGAAGTTGGCAGAGATGTTGCGGACGCAAGCAGAGGCTGAAGCTGAGGGAGAGGATATCGAACGCTCAAAGAACTGGGAGTGGACGATAGAAGACAACGAGAACTGGGAGAAGAAGTTGGCGCGGAAAGCTCGGAGAGCTGACTACGAGTTTCATGGTGCGTTTTCAACCCCTTCATGTTCGTGCAAACTGACTTGGGACTGAAGATGACGCACACGCTGCACGGAGACGGTATAAGAAAGATCTTGACCTGCTCAAGCCTGACCTTGAGGCTTACAATCGGCAAAAAGAGCAGGCTTTGGGCTTGGTTGCTGGCTCGCTTTCAAAATCGGGCAGTTCAACGCCGTCAGGTGGATCATCTGCTCTGATTTCCTTCGACGTCACAGGGAGCCAGGTTGGTCGCCATTCGATATTAGACCTGCGAGGTGAGCTGACGGTTAGGGTTGGAAGATGGTCCCAACGACCGAGCAACGGATGGCTGTGGACAACTTCTATAGAGATGCCAACACATTACTCTACGCGGATAACAAACCCACTGAAGACGCCATCGACCGCGTCGTCGGTAAAATTAACCGAGAGCAAGTGGATTTTTGTCTGCCCTTGATTTCGACTCACCCCGCTCTCTACAGTATCGATAAGAAGGCAAAATTCTCGCGGAAGAGACTGAACGAGGACGAGGGCGACATTACATACATCAATGAACGAAATCGGGTGTTCAACAAAAAGGTGCGTTCATTCTCTCTTCTGGTTTGCTACACCCGTTTACGCCCGTTCCAGATTGCGAGATATTACGACAAATACACTGCTGAGATCCGGGCGAGCTTTGAGCGTGGAACCGCTTTGTAGCTTCTATACCTGGCACCATACTGGGCTGTTATTTAAATTATACGAGGTGTTTTGAAAATACAGTAGACAACTGGCCACACGGAACGATTGTACAAGTAATGAGTCTGTGAGGCTTTCTACAATCTCAATGACGAATGGTTCTTCCCAAGCTGCGAGGCGGCTCGGGCCAACGGATGTGATGTATAAATGCGAATGCGGCTGTGATACGGTAAATAGATATGCGAGTGAGATGCGCAATGAGTGCGAAAATAATGGATCAGAATTGCGAAGTATAGAGTCAGGAGCTGAAGGGCTGACACCTGAGGCAATGTTGGATCAGACGTTCAAACAGACTGGGAACTTACCGGAAAACAGATTGCACCTGGGGCTTTTATTAGTCCTGCCATTGTGCACTGCTGGTCCGTATAGGAAGATGTGGTCGATCAGCGATAAGCTTGCACCCCATGTAGTAAGGGACGTATACGGGCAACTGTTTCGGAACGGCACAAGGCTGGATTATCGGGAGGCTGCACGAAGCTATCAGACATCTTCGAGAAAGCGGTGCGTCCTTCGTCCAGTGGCTTCCATTCATCCACATAGGTCTATGAATGTTCGGGTATCTATATCCCCTTCGAAGAGAATCGGGATTTAATTCCAAGAGAGCACGAGATATGTCAGCGATTCGAGATTTTAGAGCCATAAAAGTAGAACCCAGAACGACATGGCGCGAAAATGATCATTGATGAGTGGGTCGATGTAATGAGTGTTCAGTTGGCCGTTCGTGGTTTACATGCACAGATGACTCGGTTCTCTTTAATTGGACGTTGGGTCGCCTGTTACTGACGCGGTATTAAGGGGATCCCCGTCGCAATGCTTGTCGCAGTGCCGTTCGGCATTGTCTGCAAATAATCTAAACCATCTTGGCTAGTACCGTACGTGTCAAACCAACGACTCAGCTTCAAAGCCTGATGGAGAGCTATCACCTTGGTACGTACTACGCGATGAAGTGTGCCAACTTAAGAACGGAGAGTAACTGGACTGCATCAAGTCGTCGCAAGAAAGTCGAGGATTCGGAGGAAACGACGGCGGGTCACCCGCGCCGCAAGCTGCCGAGGGCGGGCCGTGCTGCCGGAGAGTGGCGCGACGACCAAGCGATGGCCCGCCAAAGTTCCAACCGCATTCAGTGTTCGCAGGTTTGCGTTGTCCCGTGGTGTCTAAGTATGCATTCAGACCGCCATTAAAGCAGACTAACCTCCAATGGATGCTCCGCCGTGTACTGCCGCAATGGTGCGTCAAGAGGCTGAGACGAGGGGGGTTACTAGGAGGGCGCAGCGACCAGGTTGCCAGGACGTCGGAGTTGGTCGAACCCTGTCCTTTCTTGGAATAAGCGGGGATTAATGAAGAACGACTTGCGCAGCGCTGACCAGTCTGGGTGACCCCCGTGTGGTGTCCCATCATGCCGCGATCCACCTCTTTCTATCTGGTTGCGGTCTTTCTCGTCCGTGTCTTTGCCATTCAAGTCCCATTTCGTTCCAGCCGCGTTGAGTGGCAACCAGCGACCCTCGATCGTGAAGGTCTTGAAGATTGGAGCCTCGACACGGTCCCCGACCCAAATTCTACGGACCACCTCGTGTTCGAGACGGTCCATTCGTTGCTTCAACGCTGGCCTAATACTCGTATGAGAAATGGTGGGTCTTGCATACTGTCTGGAGCGCTCGGGAGCACAAACCCTATTCGCAGGTCATGCCATCGTACCAGGAATCATTCCAAAGGGAACACTTCTCTACCATGGCAGGTCTAGCAATGTGCCACCGACAACTCGCGAATGGTTCGCTACTGATCCTGAACATTCGTATATCTTCTGTGGGGCCGAGCCCGAAAATGAATGTTGGCAATTTACATTTGCGACAACTCGACCCCTCAAAGTGGTCTATTTCGATGGTAGCAGTGCTGCGAAACTGCAAGATGGTACGTTGGATACACAAGACCTACTCCTATGGGGTGAAACGCGTGGCGGGACGATAAAGGAAGACATGCGAAGGATCAAGGACATCTGTAAATGGGGGGGGAAATACGGAGTGGATGCTTTCGTGAGGTAAATATTCCATATTTCGGATGTTTTCCGTATTGAACACGTCGCAGGATGCAGATGAACTTGTGAGTATTTGAATTGTGTCCTGTGCAGCGAGTTCACCTTACATGAATGTAGTGAAGTCATGCTCTGTGATCCCACGTCTGGCGTTAGAGTGATTTCTTCCTCGAGCCTGGTATCTCGATTGACCAACTGGCCCCAAAAGAATATCCTTCGTGAGACTTCTGTCTACTGGATGCTTGGCTTGAGAAAATCTGAGAGTGACATCCGACAGTTGCAATATCTGCGTTTGAACTCATGAACGCTGCTTCCTGGCACGATCGCGGGGAGACACGCGTCCAGTTAAATCTAGCTGGATTGGTCACCTTCTATGATACCCAACTAGCACCCTCCTTGGTTCCCATACGAGCAGGTCAAGAAAGATGGGACCATCGCGTGCAAAATATCTCCAGTGAGGATCTATCCGCCGCAAAAGGCAGGCTAGAAGATGCTTTGACCAGACCAGAGGGACTGTCTAGCGGGATCGATTGGGCAGCACTTACTCAGGTCATAGTCGACCGTTATGCTCAACGCCTCGAATTGGTGCGATATTTCCTGAGTGCGCCGACAACTAACCCGGACGACATTCTCGGTCTCGCCACTAACACCCAGAATCAACTCCGAATCATGTTGACACCTTATCTCCTTCTATCGGCCACCCCAACGAACCCGCCAGGCCAGACTGGATTTGACTGGGCAGCACCTGTATTCAGACTCTGCGCCACGACACACACACATTCCATGGACTCGGAGCTACCTCTCATGACCGATTCAGAGAAATTAATTCTTCAGGCTGTACGAGGAACCACTCGAGAGATATGCCGTGTGGTGACGAAGATGTGGGCTACGGGGGTACATGCAGGCATTGACGAAGTGTTAAACACGAAGGAACACCCTGACGTAGCCAGGGTAACCCACCTCCGAAGTGGATGGCTGGAGGACCTGAGCCGTCTGATGACGTGGTTGGACTGGAGCGAATGGGTGAAATGCGACCCCGCGTGTGGTCAAGAGGTACGTCGTGAGGTTCTTTTTGCATTTTCGACCGATGAACTCATGGATGGAGGACAGGAGACGTGTTACTTACCGACATGGCCCATTGGCTTTCCTGGGGGAGACAAAATTCCGTATATTGGGACAGTTTTCCCGCCAGTCACAGGCGAATGGATCCGGCCACAGCCCAAGTGTATCAGACGGGTCGCGCCGTATGGATTCTGAACACGTCTTTACGAAGTAGTTTCATTCAATGGGCTGGTCCCAGCTAGTCCGAGCCTCACTTAGATAGTTTGTTTTTTGTACTTTTATATCTATTCTTGTTGTCTTACTTCGGACCATGCAACATCCAATGTATCTTGAATTGGCAAGCAATGGTGGGACACATACTTGACTGCGCACTCAGGCTGCCATGCCAGTCATTACCTCGTAAAGCCCATCCCCCATCCTTCTTCCCAACACTTCACTCCAAAACTGCGTGACAGGTTCTCACTCGTCTCGAGAACGTGGCATATTCTCATCTCCTTGATTTCCGGGTTTCATTACCTGCCGTATGTGCGTAAACCCCTTTGAAAACACAGTGGACACGTCCTTGGCAACGGAGCCCCGACAAAATATCAGGAGGGGCGTACGCGGTGTGGCAAGCGTCGGATAAGAAAGAAGCGCGGTTCGTATAGGAAAATGTAGTCGACCAGCGATAAGCTTGCACCCCAAGTAGTAGGGGACGTATACGGGCAACTGTTTCGGAACGGCCCAAGGCTGGATTATCGGGAGGCTGCACGAAACTATCAGACATCTTCGAGAAAGCGGTGCGTCCTTCGTCCAGTATCCATGTAGGTCTCTGAATATTCGGGTATCTATATCCTCTTCGAAGAGAGTCGAAGTTTTAATTCCGAGAGAGCACGAGAAATGTCAGCGATTCGAGATTTTAGAGCCATGAAAGCGGAACCGGGAATGACATGGCGCTAACATGATCATTGGTGAGTGGATTGATGTAATGAGTGTTTAGTTGGCCGTTCATGGTTTACACAGATGTCGGTTCTCTTCAAATGGACGTTGGGTCACCAGTCACGGACACGGTATTAAGGGGATCGCCGTCGGATTTCTTCAATTTCTTGTTGCGATACCGTTTGGCATTGTCTGTAAATAATTTAAACCGTCTTGGCTGGTATTACCGTACGTGTCAAACCAACGACCCAGCTTCAAAGCCTGATGGAGAGTTGAAAAATTATCACCTTGGTACGTGTTACGCAGCGAAGAGTGCCACAGAACGGAGAGTAACTGGACTGCGCATCGAGTGACATCCCAGGAAAATCCAGGATTTGGAGGAAGAATCAGGTGTGGTGTGCCGCAAGATGCCGAGGGCGGGCCGTGCTGCCGGGGGTGCCGGTGATGGCCCGCATTCAGTGTTCGCTGGTTTGCGTTGTTCCATGGCCCATGTCTATGCGTTCAGGCCATCCTACAACCACCCAACCCCCGTTAAAGCAGACTAACCTCCATGGGTGCTCCGCCGTGTACTGCCGCAATGCTGCGTAAAGTAGTCAAGAGGCTGAGTCGGACGAGGGTTAGGAAGGCGCAGCGACCTGGTTGACTTGGAAGTACACTGTCCATATAGTCGTAAGGGCGTCGGAGTTGGTCGAATCCGATGTCCTCTTCTGGAGTGGGCGGGGATTGTGCGAAGAAGCATGGACCCGAAACTCAGGGTGTTTCAGAAGCATGGTAAACTTGCGCAGCGCTGATCAGTCTGGGTGACCTCTGTGTGGCGTCCCATCATGCTGCGATCCACCTCTTTCTATCTGGTCATGGCCTTTCTCGTCCATGTCTTTGCTACTCAAGTCCCATTTCGTTCCAGCCACGCTGAATGGCAACCAGCGACCCTCGATCATGAAAGTCTTGGAGATTGGAGCTTCGACACGGTCCCCGACCCAAATTCTACGAATCACCTCGTGTTCGACACGGTCCATTCGTTGCTTCAACGCTGGCCTAATACCCGTATGAGGAATGGTGGGTCTTGCATGCTGTCTGGCGCGCTCGAGAGTACAAACCTTGTCCGCAGGTCATGCCATCGTACCAGGAATCATTCCAAAGGGAACACTTCTCTACCATGGCAGGTCTAGCAATGTGCCACCGACAACTCGCGAATGGTTTGCTACTGATCCTGAACATTCGTATATCTTCTGTGGGGCCGAACCCGAAAACGAATGTTGGCAATTTACATTTGCGACAACTCGACCCCTCAAAGTGGTCTATTTCGATGGTAGCAGCGCTGCGAAACTGCAAGATGGTACGTTGGATACACAAGACCTGCTCTTATGGGGTAAAACGCGCGGCGGGACGGTCAAGGAAGACATGCA
>JBBPMW010000346.1:0-20191 GCA_038090535.1 Tylopilus alboater | reverse complement strand
GGGAGTGTGTATTGGGTGGGGGGTGATGGAAGGAGAAGTGGGGCATGCGTCGATGGTGCATATGAGCAATGCGCGGGCGTGCTTGGATCTTCTATTCGTTGGATGGCCCTCGTACTTACAACTAGACTTTGAACGACGCACTGTCTGTCGAAGCTTCGAGTAGGTCGCAAATGGAAATTAAAGAGGACCCGTGGAGGTGCGTACAAAGTTGCAAACTTGAACCCTGGAAGCGGAAGGTGGCAAGGGGATCAGACGCCCACGTCCCCACATCGGATCTGGGATCGACACAAGTCGAATGATGGATGTTAGGTTGGCGGCCAGCTGGCCGCACTGGAGTGGCTTTTTATTGCAGAACTAGAAGCAGGGCCCTCGAGGCCTGCCACCGAGGTTTGACTACGGATTCGCCAATATTTGCCGCACGTCGCGCAGCGTACATTCTACAATGTTGTTTTCACGCTAGAGCACAGGCTAGTTTCGGGGCGACTTGTGCATCCCCTGAGGTGTCCGTCTTGACTCAGGCTTTCAAATTCAATGTCCCAGGCTTGTGCTAGTATCCCATACACCACGGGAAGTAAATGCCATGATGAGCAGTGACCGATTTCACCGATAACTAGCGCCATTTTCAGTACAAATCGGTGAAGTCCACTTCTTCTCAGTGACAAATCCTTCACTGATTGTCACTTTTCGCTACTGAAGATTAGTGACATCCACACTGGTTTTCGGTGTCAAGGGTGTCAATTGCACCCCCTTTCCTATTCCCTTATACCTTATTGGACAACTATCATACGCCAGAATCAATATATTACAGAATTAGATACACATACTCAGCAAGGCTACATTTACTGCGTACAGAAGACAAAGAGTCCAAGTCAAGATTGGCGGTGATACCACAGTCAGGGCACACATCAGGACCATCCAAGTATGATGAGGACAGTAGATACGCGCCAGGGAAGCTAAATAACACATTAGAACATGAGCGTGAACACTCAGAGCAGGGTGAGAAGGAGAACTCACCAAATAGAGCTTCAAGGGGTCCAGACGAGCTGAGCGACGGCACCAGACGATGCCTACAGCGATGTGGAATGTCCTAGGAACGTCAGAAACGAGCGCGCTGATCAAACGCACGCACTACGTTGAGATACCAAGCTAGAAGGCCCTAGAGGTGACCTAGAGGCGTCGAGGGCGATTGGGACCACCAAAATGTTGTCGAAGGCACAGAATACGATGGTATAGGTCGTGGAAGTGAGCAGGATGAGCGCGTCGTCAAAACGAACGCACAACGTTGAGTTAGAGGGCCAGGAGGCCACTAGAGAGAGCAGGAGGCGATAGGATGCGTCAAGAGCGATTTGGGCCATGTAAACATTGGCGACGGCATCAAATACGATGGGAATGAGTATCAGGTGGATGGCACAATGAGCGACGTACGCTATGACTCAGAACAAGTCAAAACACGACCGCTTGCTGTATACCAGACGGGTCAGCACGAGCAGCGCTGGCGCACGACGATGAACATACCTGAGTCACCCAAATCGTCTCCAAAGCATTCCAAACGATCCTGCACCAATCCGAACTTGCCAGAGCGTCGAGGACATATCAAACTACGACCTAGAAGTGCCAGTATCAACAATGGACTCACCAAGTCATTTGGACACGTCAAAGCCCAATTGAGCAAGTCAGACCATTCGGATATGTTGTATATCAACTAGAGGTGATGAAAGAGGCACGAAACGCGAAGATGAGGCCGTTGAAATACATAGATCGAAGCTGACCACACTTAGACAGCGCTGTGAGGCACGAGTTGCCATATCAGGTAACCGCATGTGGGCGACACTTTCGGGACAAGCTGGGGTTCAGGGCCTAAGCCCAAGCACAGCACATCACTATGGACCACGGCAATAGTCAGATGGGGGTGGTGGATAAATGGGAGACAAGCAGTTTCAGTTTCATGGAGGGACATACCTGGATCAGATACAAGGAATAGCACTCGGATTATGGTGGTGGTGGACGAGCGGAGATAAGCGGGTTAAAGCAGTGCCACACATTGCAGTGGGCGGAGATAGCCAGGCAATAAAATCTAGGAATGAAGCGGAGCATCTATCCAATCAACAACAGATCGTACACACCAAAGCTGTGGGCAGACGGCTGCAAGCAAGATTTGTGGTTGAAAAGACAGGGGAGGATGGGGCCAATGCTTGAAGTGGGGAGATGGTGGTGGTGCGGATGCATGCAATCATCCATCGGAGTTTGAAACTGATCGGAGTGTGGAATCGGATTGGATGCGTCAGCACGTGCGTCTCACGTGATCTGTTCCACATCGCACACTAGTTGGTACAAGGTAGGCTGCTGCTTCCGCGCAACCTGCATTCTCATTATGGAAGAGCAGGAGTATGGGTATTGCACGCGTCCGGGTCCGGGTAGTTATATTGCCTACCCGTACCCGTGCGTTGACCTGTAGGCTGTAGCCTTCGAGCGGTGTCCATTTATGGTAAGTCGCGGCTCGCTTATCATTTTTCCCTTACCTACACTCACGCGTCCATTCCGCATCACGTCAACATTGGCAACACAAAGACAGGTGGGGACGGTGAAGCGCCCTCCTGGTCCTGGTCCTCGCCCTCGCCCTCGCCTCCGTGTGTCCAAGGTGGTGAAGCGACAGCACAATGTGCGCGATTGCGCACGTTGTGATGTCGTTTCTCTTGTCCTCCCCCTTGCGCGTCCTCGCCCTCGCATGTCCACCCCCATGTCCTCGTCCTCGCCCTCCATCCGTCACTTCACAGCTATGGGTCTCCAGTGGCATACCCATCACAACAAACCATACCTGTTTGGCGGGTATGGGGTTTTAGTGGGTGTGGGTGCGGGTACGGCTCCTGACACACGCGGGTTACCCGTGCTCTTGCCTATGGGTAGCTAGAGGGCATAGGCTTGAACTCAGTCCATAGGGTGACACCAAAAAACAATGTCAGCACGAGCCAACATTGAATAATAGTGACAATTTCATGTCACTGAACAGAAGTGGACACCGAAATAGTGTCCATTTCACTATATTCTGAGCGATCAATGACAGCGTCACTAATTAAAAGTGGCTTTACTTCCCACAGTGTACCCTGTCGGACCTTCAAAGCCAAACTTGAACTCGTCTACTAAATCACCCGAAGCAGACCCATATCGGATATCGTCAGACAATGGCGAGGCTGGCCCATCTGGCCTGTACGGTCCCGCTAGTTATCCGACCCCGTAAACGTCGATAAATCCCGTGTCCGCCTCTTGTCTACATCTCTCTCGGAAAACTGAGATGCAACTGGTGGGAAGGCGTGCATCCTGGTACGATCCTCCAACCTAACGTTATGTAACCCAGACACGCAATTGTAGGAAAATGTTCATTTTGTGTTGTACAGGGTAACTTTACCCTTCAACTGGTGCGGTCTTGTCGCCACGAACACCAAACACATCGAGACTTCCCCTGTCCTCAGAGTCCATCTCCACCCTGTTATGGGCTATGTCGGAGCGCCTGGTTCAGTGTCTGCACATTTTCGATCTCACCAGCCCATCCTGGACATCCAAGCATTCGGGACGGTCCCCAAGTCACCTCGAGATTCAGATGCCGTCCGGGACATCGACTTGCTAAGGATACATATCGTACGTATCTGACAGCCCTGATCTATGGTATTCAACCAATGCATCTCCAGAAAGGCACCAAGGATATCCTCATTCATCCGTTCGTGCTTCCAAGCTGTTGGGAGGCTGCACTTGCATTGATTGATGAACAACCAGATTCGGAGAAAAGCAGCGCATCTGTATCTTCGGTGAAAGGACCGAAGAAGAGCGGGAAGGTGGCGAGGATGGTGGTGAATCGCATGTTGAGTTGGTCAGTCTTCAAAAGACGTTATGTAGGATCGTTCACCCTTTTCATCCATGGAGATGTCGTCGAGTCTTCCCATTCCCCCTCCACAACTACTCGGAAACGAGTTTGTCAACCATCGAGTCCGTGTACCATCAAGTTCAAGTTCTGACGCAAGCCCTCTACGATGCTCCCTTGACCACCGCTCGACGACACGCACGACTGCCGACATTCCCCTACAGTAGATTATGCCACTTGTACTCAGCTGGAACCCCGACGATTTTCTCGCCTCCTGTTAGCATTGGACGCTTCACGGTATGATCTATTCATCCAATCGACATCATGACTCATTCTCTAAGTTTTAGAAACCTGCTCGGCTTCGCAGAACGTGTCTATGTTCCCATCGACAAGTCTTACGAGGCCGATTCCAGACCCAGTTACTCGCAGATTTTCGATCTGTGGGATGCGATTCGGTCCCTCAAATACTGGGGTGATGTTTCCCAAAGACATCCCTCAATCCTATCGCTTTTCCGAGTGCCATGTTCTCTCCAACATTCTAAATACTCGCCGTTTCTTCGACCTTTGACAACGTTGACACCATCACTGGCAAATCTCGCGCATACCTCTGACATCTCTCAGAAAAAGCCAAGCATCACATCGATTGTCTTCATTCATTCTGACGATCTCGTCGCTCCTTGCAAACGCCGCAATTCATTCATCCAAGATTTATTACAAACCATTACCAGCGCAAACATCCGCTACGCCACCACTTCCACCCCCTCTTCCTTCATGACGTCTTCTCCCTTCTCTTCTGCCGACAGCTTGCCCGCACATGCCTTTTCTCCAGTACGCCCACTTAGGGCGCGGAGAAAGGTCGCGGGCGGTGGTGGCGACGCGGTGTTCTCGTTCGGGCCTGGTTTAACAAATCTGGCGCCTGTCAATCTTTTGCGGCAACCAATGCACTGCTTCCTGCGACGAGTTTCGGTACGGACAATGCGACAACGATGATGGAGACTTGGGATGCGCTGCGTGAGTCTGATTGGCGGTGCCCGAGACGCGTTGGACGAAAAGGTTGACGGTATCTCGGACACGGTGGGCAAGGTCGATGGTCCGGCAACAAGCTGGGTCCGTTCGACGTACGATGAGAGATCCTGCGATATTTGGTCCGGTTCGACGACGCCTAGGTATGGACACTCAAGCTGAGTTGGACAACGACGGTGTTTTTCACCGTACGAGGGACTCCGAGTCGTGGAAACGTTGAGAGATGAGTGGGGCCGACAATGGCGATGTCGAGGTGCGGTGGCCAGGGTTGGACAGCACAAACAAGCTCAGCGCTCGTCGTAGGTTGTAGTTGGGACTCTGACAGATTCAGGTTCAGTTCGAGGTTGAACTCAGCATGGGTCTAGGGTGATCCTTTCTGGTGTCGAAATTGGTGTCAAGCACTCGAAAGGTCATCTGGTCCTTTCTCGTTCCTCATTTTCGCGACCAGTTTGACTCACATTTTTTCCCTCTCACCCCATTTTTGATGCGTTAGTGGTTCCAGGTTTGCAGGATTTCTTTCTCGATTCCGGCATTTCTCTCGGTTTGATTGTACTTTCTCGTTTCTCGGTGCTTCCAGAGGGCCCTTCGCCTGCACCTTCTTTCTTTCTGTGATTCTTGCATGCCTGTTTGCATATAGCATAGTATCCGAGTATCCAGGATCGCCAATTCAAGGCATTTAACGTAGTGGGTCTTGGGGTGCGCAACTGTCGACGGTCATGACGAACCTCTGGTTTGCCTATCGAGTGCTTGTTGGTGAACCCTCAGACGTTGATCGTGTCTTCCGTTGCCCAGGTCCATGGCGCGCGGATGCATCAGCGCCGACAGCGCTGAGCACCGACGCTGCTGAGTGTGGCCGTACATCCTTCCAACATTGGCCCATCATCGATTGGCATCACTGGCATCGATGTATACTAGACTCGTGACCAATCCGTATATGGGGCAAGCCAAGGGCAAGATGTATACCCTCGTAAGGTTAGCCCAAGGGTCAGTCTCCATTTCGAACCTTGTTTTATTTGTTTTGCTCCACAGTATAAACAAAAATTCTAAGTCGAATTTTTGAAAATTCGGCCTAGGTTTTGCAGCTAGAGGCTGTAATGGCATGCCGGGCCACCAAACGCCACTGACCAATACAGAAATTATCACCGATCCTGTGAAGTTCGAATTGATATCATTTAGTCAGATTTAGGTTGTAGCCTGAGAGGGATACTCCAATCTGGTTCGAAGGCGAGTATAAACGCTGTCCCTTCAGCCTATTCACATAATGTCTGAACCAATCCCCGGGAACTACTACATCATCAATAAGGTTCCCAGCTCCAACGGGTCAATATTGGCTATCACTTTCAACGGCCAAAATTCTCCCCTGACTGTCAACCCATTGGTGGCTAATCTACCCACTCAAGTGGTTCGTCCATCGTTTGACCTCGAAATTCATGAATCATTCAGATGCTGATTGTCGCATGTAGTGGAACGTCAGCAACCACGGAGGTGTTAATAACACGCAAACCATTTCTCCCATAACTGCGTCCAACCTCCAGATCGACTTTGGAGTGAACTTTTCCCTCACGACCGTCCCCGCCGACGACCTTGCTTGGATCATCAGGAGGAATTACAATTATTACACGTTCGTGTTTTTTTCTCCCACTGTCTGAGTTTCGTTCATCGAATGCCTCGATTGGTTGTTAGTATTCAGGATGGTAAAGCCACGGTCTTTTGGGACGTCGGGGCGACACTGGGAGCGACGCTCACTGTCACTCACGGCCCCAAAATTAAAAACGTGACAGAGTTTTGGTGGCTGTGCGGTGTCTGAGCCACACGCTACTCTCGAGTCTGAGCCAACACTCAAGTACTCAAATGTGTCCAGGAGTGTACTTATAACGTGATAGGCTATGTACGTCAAGTCTGAATACCACATGTCGTGTATTTGTTGACAGCGAGTGATCGATCTTATGTACCTAGTGATTGGGTGAACCCTGCCAACAATGTAGCAAGTGTAGCACCTGAGATGGAAAAGAAAGCCGTCACTTAGCACTACATTACAATACGCGCATACTCGGACCACTCGCAAAAACAATAATAGCTCAAGGGTTAGGCTCTTAGTAGGTGCCATCATGCATGCACACTACATACCCTTTCTAAGCATGCTGCAGGCACCCGATATATTTATATTTCCTGCTGTGTCTTTGCTAAGGGACAGTTCTCCGGTGTCGAAGAAGCACCGTACCATGGCACCCAGAATGTAGGTTCCGGATCTCTCCCATGGGATCAGTGGGCAGCACGAATCGGAGAGCTAGGAACGCCATGCCCCGTCCGGTGGCAGTCCCGTTCCCGTCGAGCAGGAGCCTCCGAGTAGTGTTGCCGCGAGGCGAAGTGAATTGAAACGAAGTGTGAATTTTGCTTGGATTCGAGCCGTTCGTTGTATCGAGGGCAAGCGAAGTGAATTCTCTCGAAGGCAAGGCGAACTGCCCGGAAATACGGCCCGTGTCTCCAACCAATCAGAGGGCTCTAATTCACTCAAACTATCAGCGCGGTTGCCTTCCATACATGATGTTAGAAAAAAATGTCAGCAATATACCATATATCTACCCATAGACGCGTTGTGTGCCGCAAACCAAACTGCCCACATCGACAACGCAGCTACCCGTAGACCTTCACAATGGTAAAGACGAGGCTTGCACCCAAAAGGATGACCATCCCGATCGTACCACCGACGTAAGCCGTCATTTCCCAAGCGTTCAGATCGGATGATGGTGGCACCACATTAGGGTAGCGCTTCGCGTAGGCGCGTTTTTCTTCAGACTTGAGCACGGCCGTTCGTTTGTCCTCCGGGTCGTACGTGACACCATCCCGTCCCAGGATGACAAAGGACGGGTAGTTCCGCTCGTACCATTCCTCGATCTGAAAAGCACTAGTAAGTCTCGAACGGACCGCGTCGCAAACCTGGTGAATGGGATTACCTTGCTACACATGACGGAGAGCCGGAGGAAGTTGGGATCCTGGGGCTTTGCCTTGTGATGTATCTTGCGCGCATACTGCCGGAAGATAAGGGCGACTTCACGCGGGTTCATGGATCGCATGATTAGCTATGGAACATGAACTGATCAGTCTCAAGTACACAATACAGAGAACCCGAACCCCATACGTCAGCAGCTTCCGCTTTCCCGATCTTGACATTGCGCTGGAACGTGTCTGGATTCATGAAGCACAGAGCAAGCGTGGCCATCGCCATGCACGCAGGTACTGCACAAAACACGGAGACGGTTTGGTTGTTGAGAAGCCTGAGGTAATCTAGCGAGTCACATGCGTGACGAAGCGCGTCTACGATCATCTCGCTTTGTATCCAGCTTGCACGTTCAACATTCCCTTTCTGGTATAACTCCGTCAGCTCATTGAAGCCGTATTTGCCCCAAATTTCTCTTGGCCAAAAGAAACGACCCTCTTCTGCATCTTCCCGGAAATCACGGATGATATTCGTCTTTTGAAGCAAAAGACCCATCGAATTGGAGAGCCCGAGCTCCTGGCAGAGCCATGGAGCCTCTTTTCCAGAAGCTGACCAGATGGCCGTAAGACCTTCGCCCACAAGGCCCGCGACATAATGACAATATAGGTCATACTCGGAGATGGTCGCAATGTATATCGAACCGGTGGTCGTAGCCCTGTGCATATAATCGGCCATCCCGACCTCCATTTTCTTACACACATCCAAAATGATGTTTCGATACCTGATTTCCTTCCGTTAGTAAACGGGACCGTCATTTCGTGTCCGGTAGATGGCCATACTCTGGTTTGAGCAGGTTGACTTCTTCGACTACTGTGGCGTATTCGACTAAAAGTTGTCGGTCTTTCTCTTTGGGACCGCTTTCGGTGAAGTTCCAACCAGGTGTGACGGTCTTTTCGTGGAATGACCGTAAGAGAGGCTGCTTGATCTCGTTGGGGATGGTCATGTCATCCTCGATGGTATCTAGTCCACGAAGTACAAGATAAAATATGCAGATCTGTCGCACGAACACGTCAGTGGGGATAAACATGGACGAATGACAACAATGAAGGGATATCACAAATCCAGAAAGTGTCTGGATACGCACTGTGCGCGCAAGGTCGCCATCCAGCTCCTTGATGACTCCAGCAAAACTTCTACTTGTCAAGGGCAGAAACTCCCAGCACCGACGCATGCTCTGTCTGTCCCATCCTGAGGTTGCGTGCTCCTGTTGCGCAGTGATATCCCGTTTCGGTGGGTGGAAGAAGTATAACTGGAGAAGGGTCCAAAACCGGTTTGGGTGCGTGAGCAATAAGCCCAGCATAGAAGCTATTTTTCCAATAGCCATCATGTGTGTGGAGGGGAACCGAGAAAGCGGAGAGAAAGCGGCACAAAACGTTATCCAACCGAATACTCGAATACCGGATGCGGACTTCTGCCGCCGGCATACCAAATACAGTAGGACAGCGGGCGTCGAGTGCGGACTCCTATAACTTATCATATACGAACAACCGGAAGGACTGTCGGGCTAATGCGCTAAAAGCAGTGAAAACGAAGGTGCGGAGCACCGCACTGCAGCGACAGCACGACCCCGCGCACAACCGGGTATGGACAGGAGCGATCAGTGGCAACGCGGCAGACACCATTGTTCCCGAGGTCTCGTCGCATACTCGAACCACTGGCAGAAACAAAAATAGCTCAATGGTTAAGCTCTTAGCCGCCATCGTGCATGTACAGTACATACCCAGCTCCCGTCGTCCAACATAGCCCAATGACAGACAGGTACTCAAAGTTGGCACGGAGGCGGCGTCATTGGAGTCAGCACCGCTACCGCTTCACCCATGATGTCTGAGACGAGGTCGTGGTTCGGATGACTTGTGCACAACACTGGCAAACCTAGCTCATTCAAGTTATCGTTGACCTGCGAAGGACCTAATTCGGTGGTTCGAGGTAGTGTTCCTGGTGTGTGAAGGACAACGTATATGAAAGGGAAGAAGGCATACGGGTTACAGCTTGTTCGTCGACTCCCTCAATTGCTCTACTACATCGTGTCGTTGAGGACGTCGTCATCGACAACGACCCATGCGTACCGGTGAGATTGAGTTGCGTTTACGCTGACCACCGGGCAAGTGTGTTCCCAGCCCATCAAAATTAACCACAGTATCTGGTTAGACGCAGTGGCATATCTCGTGGGCGGAGAAGGGCAGATTGATCGTGGTGGGAACAGACTAGAGTAGCGAGATCATGTAGAACACGAAGACAATTGAAAAAGTCTTCTCGCAGGGGAATGGCAACGTCTGCTCAACGGTGAGATGGAAATGGATATCCTTGTCGGACCTTCAAAGCCGCATTCAACGCTGTCACGAAAAGCAAACTCGAACGCGTCTACTACTTAAGTCACTGAGAGACTCCGTCGGACAACAAAGAAGCTAGCCCATCTCCCGCTAGTTATCCGACCGTAAATGTCGATAAATCCCGAGTGTCTGCCTCTTCTGACTTCTCTACATCTCCCAGGGAACTGATGTGCAACTGGTTTGCATCCTGGTACGGTCATTCAACCTAACGTTATGTGGACGAGACACGCAACTGCCTTCAAGTTCAACTGGCGTGGTCTTGTCGCCACGAACACCAAACACATCGAGACTCTTTACTTCCCTATCCTCATCCATCTTCACCCTGTTGTCGGACCGTCGCCTGGCTCAGTGCTTGTACGTTTTCAATCCAACCAGTACATCCGACAACAAGGAAAGACCAGCGCAATATTGATCGAATACGCCGATACTGGTGTCGAGGGCCCCGGATTATCATTGGACATCCAAGCATTTGAGACGATCCAGGGCGTCGACTTGCCAAGGATACACACCGTACGTATCTGATAGCCCTGATCTGTGGTATTCAACCAATGCATCTCCAGAAGGGGTGATTCCGCCACCAAGAATATCCTTATTCATCCGTCCATGCTTCCAAGCTCTTGGGAGACTTCACTTGCATTGACTGACGAGTAACGAGATTCGGAGATAAGCAGTACGGCAGTATGGTTGGTGAAAGGACGCAAAAAGAGCGGGAAGGTGGCGAGCATGCCGGTGAATCACATGTTGAGTTGGTCAGTCTTCATTATGTATGATCGCTCACCCATTTCATTTATCAAGGTATCGTCGAATCTTCTTCCTTGAATGTGACCTGGGTCAATCCGAGTTCACTCCGAGTGGTTTGGTAGCACTCAATCTAGCGGAAAGTTACGCATTCGGTGAGTTTACCATCCTCGACCGACCAACTATGCGAATGGGGACTGATCGACTGTGATTTTACAGGACCCTCGTTCCCGCATCCAGGTTTACCCTGCCGTGCATCTACATCGGATCTACCTCGCCGCGCGCGAACCCTTCGTACTACCTAACTCGAACCCGTCCTTTCTGGGAACATACAAGCTTGATCTGCAGTTTCCTGTATCGGTTGGCAATTCTCTGCCTGGCGACGAGTGCATATAGCATATATGATGCCATGCTGCCAGTCGTTAATACGATGAGGTGGAGTAAAGGTTTAGGTGCGACCAGAATGCGCGGATCGGAGAGTTCGTCGAAGTCTGGCATACATGCCAAATGGGTGGCGTGGACGATGGGATGGCCAACACAAATTCGGACGCAGCACGTTCTGCGACTGCTTGCCATTGATGCAAGCAAACGTCAAGCGTTGTGTCAAATCCATCCGGACAGAGATGACAACGTATTACACCGCGGCTAACTATCGTCATTTCGACATCCTGCGTACTTCTACGCGATGTTTTCTGGGCGGTTGACCGCCGCATCGTGACAACCGATATGCAGATAAACAACTGGGACACGTCGCTGCCGCCTGCGCGAGGTATCCTTCCAAAGTAGTCTAAACACAGGCGTTCGGTAGCGTTCACTTAGCCAGACGGGGTATAGTGTTGTGGTGCCGTCGGAGCTCACATAGGTAGTTAACAGCGCCATCGTTGAACTTGCCTCGGGTGATTCCGCCCGCTCTTGACGTACCACAGCCTTGCGCTGATCCTAGGAATGCTGTTCTCACTCAACCTGCGCTCGCTGCAGGTGCACATTCTCACCCTTTTTTCAATAGGTCTCCTCGCGCAAACACGTGTACTCGTGAAAGACGAGATGGAAGTGCCAATACAGGGAATACTCGACTTTCGCTCCTTCACCCCCTAGACGAGGCCAATTCTGAATAGGTTCGGTCAGAAATACATTTAGGCCAGCCTCCATAGTAATCGACTGGTCAGCCCCCGACCCCGATAGGTATAAAAGCCTCGCGCGCAGACATGCAAGGTCAGCTTTCTTGTCGTTCTCTCCATGGCCATCCTCTCGCTTCCAATGCGCACATCAACGACCGAGATTGCCAACACCGTCTTGACTCGCAAAGACCGGCCAACTCCACGCTTCGTACGTCGTTCCCATGCTTCATTGAGTGGCACCTCTTCCTGAAGTTAACTTGTAACCTTAGCCGACGGCGAGTTCGAAACCGTTCGTGGTGACGAGCATTTCTACGAAACGGTATGCACCGTCAAAGAAGGCCCCGGTCCAGAAGCTGGCAACGATCCCGCCGGGCACGTCGACGAAGGAACGATTGTCGGTCGCTCGTGGGGCTTCGACGAGGCAGGCATCCCGACCTGGTTGTTTACCGAATGTCGTTCAGAAGGCGGAGCCGCGCCGCTCCTCGCCTAAGCCGATGCCGGTCGCAGCGCCGAACAACACGAGGGAGGTGCGGAGGTCCACGCTTTTACCTGTAGTGTCGGATGCGCGTCAGTCTTTGGCGGAGAAGACGTTTGTCCCAAAGCCGTTGAAGATCGCAGAGAGGTTGAAGGAAGGCAAGCTGATGAGTGAGCACCCCACCACGGGATCAGTGACTCGTAGATCCACGCAGGTGAGGACTTCGAACGAACACCCATTGCGACCCAGTTGCGTTCCACGCGGCCGCATTTATCTGTCTTCTTGCGGCGTCTCGCAGGCTAAGGGGAAGCAAGACGTTACGGCCAAGCGCTTCTCTACTGGTCCTCGCAACCCAGTATTCGCTTTCCAGAAGTCATCCGTCGGCATTGGCATATCCGGAACCGCAGGGCGCTTCAAAGCTACAGATGCCTCCATCAAGAAACCTGTTGTGGCTGTCGGTTGCCGTACTCGAACGCAAACGAGGAATTGGAGGCTGACAGTACCGAAGGCGATCACTTATCCTCAGGTTATCAAGCCATCCTTTGATGTCGCGTGGTCGCCCCCTGCGTCACCGGATCTGTCTTCGTTCCCGTCGCAGAGCTGGACGATCGTCGTTGATGTTAATGTCAAAAGGCTCAAGACTCCGTCGACGATCTGTGGCGATGACACGCTCTCTAACACGCTCGACGTGCCGAAACCGGATGTCCCAGAGACGCCTAAAGATTCATGTGGGGGTTCCGAGTCCATTTCTGGTTCCCTTGCGCTATCGTCCCGGACGGTCGTTCGGGCCTCAGCGGGTCCGACGAATACCTCAGCCGAATTGGACGGCATGGCCAACGTCAGTGGCCCAACGAAGGAGTTACTCCCTGAGGTTTCGCGGACAGTGTGTCCTGCGACGATTATCTCCCCATTGAGGAACGGTGCCACATCAACATCCACGCTAGCCAAAGTGATGGACACACAGCTGTCGTCGCCCACTTGTGTTTTGGGGTCAGGTAACAGAACACGAACGACACTGCAATGTGCCTTTGAGATTTCCCGGACCTTCTTTTCGCCTTTGCGTCGAGCGTTGCAGTCTGATCCCGAGACTGCCTCTACCAAGACCATGGACACGAATGCGTCGCGGATTCGAAGGCTATTCATCCCTCTGAGAGCGCGGAAGAAGCCGGCGGGTGGCGGGGTGGTCGATCCCCGCCTCGATCGCCTTGGTTCCCTCAGTGCTATGGCGATACTCACGAAGCTCTGGACGCCCCGTTCAGACGGCCGCAGTCAAGTTTGAAGCGTCGAGATGTGTGGAGCAGGGGAGGTAGGTAGGAGGGTGAGGTCTTTGGTGCACTTTTCTTGTCTTTCCTTTCCTTTCACTTTCTGCCTTCAGCCACTTCCTTCCATGGCTTCCGTTTGCTGCTTGGATCTCTCTCGACCATCCAGTTCTCAACACAGCCGACGCTCATGAGGTGCCTGTCCCGCGCCTTTCACTGTCATTCCCTCTCCACAACTACCCGGAAACGGGTTTGTCAACCATCGAGTCCGTGTACCATCAAGTTCAAGTTCTGACGTAAGCCCTCTACGATGCTCCCTTGACCACCGCTCGACGACATCCACGACTGCCGACATTCCCCTACAGTGGATTATGCCACTTGTACTCAGCTGGAACCCCGACGATTTTCTCGCCTCCTGTTAGCCTTGGACGTTTCACGGTATGAGCTACTCATCCCACCAACATAATGACTCATTCTGTGAGTTTTAGAAGCCTGCTCAACTTCGCAGAGCGCGCCTATTTTCCCATCGACAAGTCTTATGACGCCGATTCCAGACCCAGTTACTCGCATCCTTTCGATCCGAAGGTTACGATTCGGTCCCTCGAATACTGGGGCGATGTTTCCCGATGAAATTCCTCGATCCTATCGCTTTTCCGAGTGCCATGTTCTCTCCAACATTCCAAATACTCACCGTTTCTTCGACCTCTGGCAACGTCGACACCATCACCCGCAAGTCTCGCACACACCTCTGATATCTCTCAGAAAAAGCCAAACATCACATCGATTGTCTCTCCATTCTGACCATCTCGTCGCTCTTTGCAAATGCCGCAATTCATTATTCATCCAAGATTTATTACAAACCCCCCAGCAGTGCAAACATCCGCTACGCCACCACTTCCGCCCCACTTCCTTCATGACGACGTCTTCTCCCTTCTGCTCTACCGACAGCCTGCACATGCCTTTTCTCCAGTACGCCCACTTAGGGCGCGGAGAAAGGTCGCGGGCGGTGGTGGCGACGTGGTGTTCTCACTCGGGTCTGGTTTGACAGATTTGGCGCCTGTCCATCTTTTGCGGCAACGAATGCACTGCTCCCTGCGACGAGTTTCGGTACGGACAATGCGACAACGACGATGGAGATCCGGAATGCGTTGCGCGAGTCTGAATGGCGATGGTCGAGACGCGTTGGAACCAAAAGGTCGATGGTATTTCATGGTTGGAGACTCGGACACGGTGGGTGAGGTCGATGCTCCAAGAACAAGCTGGGTCCGTCCGACGTAGGATGAGAGATTTGGTCGGGTTCGACGACGCCTAGGTATGGACACTCAAGCTGAGTTGGACAACGACGGTGTTTTTCGCACGAGAGACTCGGGAGATGACTATGGCGATGTCGAGACGCCGTGGCCAGGATTGGACAGCGCGGCCAAGCTCAGTGCTCACCGTGGGCCGTGGTTGGGACTCGGGGTGAGTAGTCGGATGGGGTTCAGGTTCAGTTCGGGGTCGAGTTCCGGATGGGTCTAGGGCGATCGTTCTTCAATCCCCCTGGCCTCCTTTCTGGCTGTCGAAATTGGTATCAAGCACTCGGAAGGTCATCTGGTCCTTTCTCATTCCTCATTTTCGCGACCAGCTCGACTCACTTTTTTTTTCCTACTACCCCTCCCTTTTGATGCATCAGTAGTTCCAGGTTTTCAGCGTTTCCTTCTCAGTTCCGGTATTTCTCTCGGTTTGATTGTACGTTCTCGTTTCTCGGTGCTTGCAGAGGGCCCTTCGCCCGCACCTTCTTTCTTCGTATGATTCTTGCCTGCCTGTTTGCATATAGCATAGTATCCGAGTATCCAGTATTGCCAATTCAAGGCATTTAACGTAGTGGGTTTTGGGGTGTCCGCAGATTTTCGCGGTAAAAAAGAGCTCTCTGAGCACGGTTAATGGGTGCTTCATTGGTCACCCTGCACTGTGCAGCGCGTGTGAACGACAATTTGTGGAACGATCCGCAAATTTTTGTTGTACATATAGCAAAACGCTTGTTGTTGCTTGGCAACGCATTTCGGGTGTATGTATCCGAAACATGGTTTGTACGCCTCGTATGATGATCTGAACGACGATCTTTCTGATCCCGAAATATATAGGGTCCGGCTTGGGGAGCCTTGTACGTGGGAGCCTGGGAGGGTGATAAAGACCGATCAGCAGCGTAAAACGTTGAAACATTTCCTCCTCTGCGCTTTTATTCAAAGAATCATGAACACACAGCAGGGTTTTGGGGCGCACAATCACCGGCGCCCTTGGATTTGATGAATGTCGTTCGCAAACAGTGCTGCGCCCTCACATAACTGCCGTTGCTGGCTCGAGCAGCAGCGTCACTACAAGCACAAGTATAACACATAAACTGAGTAGATTACATTGAATCAATTAACCGATCGCAGGAAGCCTTCGTTGCTTGCGCCGCCTGACGACGCGAACAAGGTAAACCAGTAATAGTACCCCAAACAAGCCAGCAAGCACGCCGACAACGATCTTCCAGACTGGTACTGAGCCGGACTTACTGGCGGACACAGAAGAGCCTGGCTGAGAATTTGTACTCGTCGACTCCGTTGCATTAACGATAAACCAGTCAGCACCATAAGCACTGCTGCACGGGGTTAGTAACTGTGCCTGGATCACGCTCAGTAAGCAAAGAGCTGATACATGCAGTCGAACTCACTGTGGTACCGTTGGCAGCTTGTGGAATAGACCATTGGAGTGAAAACGAGCTGTTTGGAGAAAATCTGACGACGTCATCAAAACTCTGCTTCGAACGAAAGAAGTTACCAACGCGAATGGAGATTGCGGGTTGATATACCAGACGTATGGTGTTGGGGTTTGCTGCAAAGGGGAAGATTTTTGATCGGGAGTGGAAGTACCGATGTACGTCTTGGATGCGGGGTTCTGGATTGAATAAGTATCATTGCCCAATGCCTGAAACCCCCACTTGTGGAAACAGGGTGAGTTGGTTCGGTTGTAGCGCAACGCAGCTATTATTTAAACCCTACCAGTTGTTGCGGAGAGTTGGCACTACAGTTCAAGACCTGCAGGGCAGTTTGGCTGTTTGTGACCGTGAGACATCCCTCTGCCCAGCGAGATACAATATTATAGGTGGCATTTGGCAAGATTTGGGTCGTGGAGGACATTCAAAAACATAGAACGAGAACGCGATGACGATCAGCAGCGAGGAGTGGGTTCCACAAGTTGCCATCAGAGGAGGTACAGACTTATATTGTCACCACTAATTTGTGACGGGGTCCTCTCCCATTTACGGCACAGCACAGATATCAGCATGCGGAAACCTTGCTTGGGCCTAATAATAATTGCAGTGCAGTGGATAAGCAGGGGGAAAGTGTGTATAACTGAACGGACCGAATAGTAAGCGTGAAGTATCTGACGGGGGATCTCAAACCGAAGGCGTGCGCTGGGCGGCGGAACCAGAGCGGGCTCGTTTAACAGTCGGCGTCAGGACACGCCACAATCATGCATGTGTGATCACACATGCGGCGAAAAACCGCCTGCAGCGTAAGGAGCTCAAAACTGCATTCAACCTGGAGGGTCCGAAGGGCTGTACCTCACGCCCTTTACCAGCCTGATTCACAGCACTTTCGTTATCAATGTAGTACTGAGTATGTAATGAGCTTGATGTGTGTCAGCCAGTTTGGGATGGACTTTGGGAACCGAGAAAACAAAGATGGATGAGCAGGCCTGTGTTGCATTGTGCAAAATCGTGATCAGTTGCCTGCCTCCCCTCCACTCAGGTTAGCAAAATTCCAAGGGTAGGATGACTGCGCTGTCCTGAAAAGCGCCACGGCGCCCAATCTGGGACCGAGCAGCATCCGAGCTGAGGGCGTAAACTGTGACAAAGGGATCAGGATGTGCCATACTAGTGTAGATGGGCGGCATGTAATACTGACACGTTCAGCCCATATGGAATGAATTAGCTATCAAAGTCATCAACCCCAAACAGATTCATGGGTCTATTATTGGTATTGACCATTAGTAAAAAAAGCCTGAAAATAAGAATGATCCAGACGCAAATAACTAACGCTAGCGCTTGAGGCCTACCTTGAGATCGAGCGTCCCGAGACCTGTGCAAGATACGTGTGATCACCTGGAAAGGCAAGGTATGAATCAGGGCATACGACCTCACTGCGGCCCTACAAAGCATGCTCGGCATGGTGTGGAAACAGCTTTTCGATGGATGGTTCACTGCATCATTTTTTCTGAAACCTTGGCGTGTTTGATGATACCAGTAGAGCCGAACCATGCAGAAACAGACCCTTGTGATCGGGAAGTGGTATATGAATCATGGACGTCCTGGCAGGGAACCAGACCTAGATCACTCTTGCATGCACGTGTAACCCAGGAGGCAGCGCCTAGATTACAAAGGTGAGTGAACAGTAATTTGTATTTAGAATAAATTTCCACAATGCGCACCAGTGGCGTTTGTAACTGTCGTGCCTCAGTCTGGTGACCAGCCCATCTACGATGTATGAGGCAAGCCGTCGATAGACGCTTGCCTCAGACGGATTGGTCACCAGTCTAACCATGCCTGTGTCTCCGTTAATGTTGCATCGCCAACTTGAAATGACAATATAACCAAATAATTTTCCATTCGGATCCGTGAGGAATGCCGTCCAGCAAGGTCCCCGTAGGCCACACAGACCGTAGTGTGGTCTTGGAAGTGCTTAGGGATGCTGCCGCCGATTGGACATAACATTTTTGACGGTTGGTCAGCGGTTCTTAATTTCACAAATAGGGGGATCAATCGATCATTAGCCATAATTTACATAAGCGGCCACCGTTTGCCGACGCTTCTCTGCCCAGCAGATGGACCGCATTGTTTACAACTTTATGATGCAGAACTTATCACCGATCCTGTGAAGTTCAAATCGATATCATTTAGTCAACTCTAGGTGTAAAGGGACAATACTCTAATCTAATATCATTTAGTTTGAAGCCGAGTATAAAAGCAGTCCCTCAGTGTCACCTAATCGCCTCCATTTACATTATGTCTCAGCCAACCCCCGGAAACTACTACATCGTCAATAAGGTTCCCAGCTCCAATGGATCAGTATTGGCTATCACTTTCAATGGCCAAAGTTCTCCCCTGACTGTCAACCCGTTGGTGGCTAATCTATCCACTCAAGTGGTTCGTCCATCGTTTGACCTCGATATTCACGATTGAGATACTGATTGTTGCAGGTAGTGGAGCATCAGCAACTATGACAGCGGCGGCATCACGCAAACCATCACTCCCATGGCTGCTCCCAACCTCCAGGTCGGCTTTGGGAACACTTCCCTCACGACCGACCCCGCTGGTGCACTTGTTTGGACCATCAGGAGGAATTACAATCATTACACGTTCGTGTTTTTTTTTCCCACTGTCTGAGTTTCGTGCATCGAATGCCTTGATTGGTTGTTAGCATTCAGGATGGTGCAGTCACGGTCTTCTGGGACCTTGGGGAGGCAGCACCAGGAGGGACGGTCACTTGGAGTCAAGGCCCCCAAACTGGAAACGCGACAGAGTTTTGGTGGCTGTGCATTGTATGAGCCACAAAACTCCAAGCAAACACTCGAACGTGTCGAGGAGTGTAAACGTGGCCGCCTGATAGGCTACGTCGAGCCTGAATACCACATGTCATGTGTTCGTTGACAGCGAGTGATCGACTAGTAATCGGGTGAACCCTGACAATGCGGCGAGTGTAGCACCTGAGACGGAAAAGAAAATATCACTTACTACATAATTGTACACGCATACTTGTGCCGCTCGCAGAAACAAAGATAGCCTAAGGGTTAGGCTCTTAGGTGACATCATGCATGCACAGTACATACCCAGCTCCCGTCGTCCAATGTAGCCCGATGACAAACGGTACTCAAAGTCGACACAGAGACGGGGTCTATTAGGGTCAGCGTCCCTTCTTCGCCAGTATCCGTGATGTCCGAACCGTCCTTGGTCTATCGCTGACGAGCTCGTCCGAGGCGGCGGAACGCATCTACCATATTCAAACTCGGACGCTAGTACCAGGGTGTGGAAGACGTGATGGTGGTTCGGATGAGTTGCGCACATCACCGGCAAACATAGCTTATTTAAGTTATCGGTGACCTCCGAAGGACCTCATTTGGCGGTTTGAGGTAGCGTATCCTGGTGTATGAACGGCGACGTATACGAAATGGAAGAAGACACACGGGTTACAGCTTGTTCGTCGACTCCCTCCATTGCACTACTACATCGTGTCATGGAGGGCATCGTCGTCGACAACGACCCATGCCGCGGCATACTAGTGTGATTGAGTTGCGTTTACGCTGACCACTGGGCAAGAGTGTTCCAAGTCCATCGAAATCAACCACAGTATCTGGTTAGACGCAGTGACATATT
>JBBPMW010000345.1:1440-20212 GCA_038090535.1 Tylopilus alboater | reverse complement strand
TTCATTTTTTTGACCCTGCCCTTTCTTTATCCTAACCCTCGCAGAGAAACCCCCCCCCCCCAAAAAAAAAAAAAACCCCCCAAAAAAGTCTCGTTTTCAGGTATGCGCTTCGTTACCCTACTAATGTCCCCCATTTCTTATGTGACCCGGACGCCAGTTCTCTTTTTGTTCAAGTTCAAGTGCCAACTATCGTCGCTCCTTTGGATTCGTTTTTTTTTTACTTCTTAATAATGTACGTCGGCTGTGTGACTCTGACGACTCAACCCTCATGCGCACCAGTAGAAAAAAGAACAAAGTCCAAAAAATCGTCTCATTTTTAGGTATGCCATACTTCGATACGTTCGATCCGCACTTCTGAACGCCAGTCTTCTCCTTCTGTTTGATTTCATTTCAAGTTCCAACTATTGTCGCTCCTTTGGATTTGGTGTTTATTTACTTCTCAGTAATGGTACGTTGGCCGCTTGACTCTGACGACTCAACCCTCACGCGTTTCGGTAGGAAAAAGAAGAAAAAAAATCAGAAAACTTCGAAACCCCGAAAGTAATCTCATTTCCAGGTACGCGCTTCGATATGTTATATTTCGCACTTCTGATACGACTCGGACGTCTTTCTGTTTGATTCTGTTTCAGGTTCCAACTATTGTCGCCCCTTTGGATTCGGTTTCTTCCTGGTATATTGTCCAACATGCTCGTGACGCAACACTAATGCCTCATGCAAGAAAATACCAGAAAACCCCCCCAAAAAACAGAAAATTCGCGATAACCCACGGAACGATGCACAACTCGACTCTATCGACGTCTATTTGCGCACACCATTACGAACGAGCTCACCTCGATCCGGTCTTGACGCTCCTAGGCCATTTCTTACCCGCTCATTCCCGGACGCATCTTGCGATTTAGCGCCTGCTTCGGTATGGTCGGAAATCCCTGATGCGCCTGTCGACCCCCACCCTCTCTTCCGTCACGGCCCACGACAGCGTGTTCTTCCTCAAGATCGGTTCTCGGCTCTCGCATGCAAACTCGATGTAGCTCTCATGCAGCCTTTGGAGTCGACTGCTCGACAAGTTCATGGCTTCCTGTTGTTGCCAATCGAATGAGACAGCAACACGCTCTAGGATGGTGGCTGTCACACTTTTCGATCGTCTTTTGCCTCTCTGCCAGACTTCGAGGAACACGCACTGGCACAGTGCTGGTTTGTATGCAACCTGAGCTCCGCTTTGTCATGGTGTTGGTTTAGCGTACATAGATAGGATCCCTTGGGAGTGTATCGTTCTGTGGACTTGTTGCACCAAAATCCCAAAAAAAAATTTAAATGGTTTAAACTCTCAAGACGCCTGTTCCGACGCTCTATCTGTCTTTACATAAACTCGCGAAAAAAGTAGTGAAGATGTTGCTCGACAACATTATGGACTTCGTTTTGCACTGTACACGCTCAGTTGGGGCATTACCAGGAGTTGCACTTCTGACGCAATTCGATTTGGCGTTTTCCTTTTCCTCTTTCTGAATGAGCACCAAGGCGTTGTGCTGAGAGGGGTCGTTTCATAATTTAGGTGACAAGACAAAAAATAAAAATAGGATCCGACCTGCCTGGCTCGAACAGGCGACCTCAAGATGATTTTATCCATTACAGTCTCGCGCTCTTCCAACTGAGCTAAGGTCGGTCTTTTGACGTAGTGTTGCATATCTTATGGCTTGGTACGATTCAGGGGGTTCTAGCCCAATCGGGTTGGTGTGCGGGAATCCTAACAAGCAAATGCCAAGAGCAAAGCCAAAAGCTTCTCCGTCAAGATCGGTCGCAGCGAAGGACATTTGAACGGTCTGTATTTGTAGGAAACGACGTACATACGAAGAACAATTCTACATCGACACGTATCTCAACAATACTAGTGCAACCGAACAGCAACACAGCGAAAACGACAGAACTCATACATTGAATTACAGCCTGCTCTCTAACAAGACAGCCTCCCTCCTCCAGCCCAGCGTTCCCTTCCCGAACGCAGCTTCGAGCGCCTCGTCGATCGTCCGGACGAAACAGAATTGTATCTCGCGTCGTATTTCGGGAGAAACGTCGTGTTCGACGTCTTTCCTGTTCGCCCATGGAACAATGACCTTGCGAATTTGCGCCCTGTGGGCACCTAGGACTTTCATCCGGATTCCGCCAACGGGTATCACTCGCCCACGGAGCGTGATCTGCCACAGGATTAGATGGTATGTCGACGTGGGATGCTTCGTGACTAACCTCGCCCGTCATTGCAACGTCCTTTGGAACTGTTGCGCCACTAAGTAGCGATACGAAAGCACACGTCTAAATACCGTGAGTGACTTGAGTACGAAGGCTTAAGGCGAAGGCTCCTTACCATCGCGATACCTGCGCTGGGACCATCCTTCTTCTGAGCCCCCGCAGGAAGATGAAGATGAATATCAACAGGGTCTGGGACCTTGAGAGGGTCAATACCCCGCCCAGCCGTGATCCCAAGTTCGAATGCGTGGGACTTCACCCAGCTCAGCGCTATCTCCCCGCTCTCCTTGATGACGTCCCCCAAGCTACCTGTCAGCTTCAATCTCCCGGCACCAGGAATAGCGGTGCTCTCAACAGGCAGGATCCCCCCTTCGCCCATGCCAGTGACAACGAGCCCATAGACGAGGCCGCGTTTCTCCTCTCGTTCTCGTTCTTCGCCGTCCCACCGCGGCACACCAAGGATCTTCTCCAGTTCGCTCTCCTCCACGATACCGCGCCACTCCTTGCGGTTCCCCTCTTCGCTTGCGCCAGCATCGAGGTACTCTGCCCACTCTACAGCTTTGAATCGGACGACCGCTCCGATCGCGCGCTCAAGACTCCGTACGCCTGCTTCGCGAGTATATACTGTGGCAATGTGAAGCAGGGCATCGTCTGTGAGCTGGAGTTGGGATGGCGATAGTCCATTTGCGCGAATCTGTTTGGGTAGGAGGAACCGTTGTGCGATGTGCATCTTCTCATCGTAGGTATACCCAGACAGCTCGACAACTTCACATCGATCTAACAGCGGAGCAGATATCGTCTCGAGCGTGTTTGAGGTGCAGATAAAGAGCACTTGGCTGAGATCGACGGGAACGTTGATGTAGTGGTCCTGAAGATTGCCGATAAGTAACTATCTCGATAGCATCACGATATCTATACCTACATTGAACGAGTGGTTCTGTTCAGGGTCGAGCACCTCCAGCAAAGCAGCCGATGGATCACCGTGAAAATTGCTATGACCGACTTTGTCGATTTCGTCCCTTTGCAACGAAAACGCCAAGTCAACATCCCACAACGGTTTTATCACAGCGGCAAGGACGCACAGTAATATGACAGGATCACCCCTTCCAGCTTTTCGAAGTGCCTGGACGATCATACCAGGACCCGATGCAACGTATGTTCTGCGGTGTCCCCTGTGTTGTTGCACCTGAGTTCTCTATTCTCTATGATATGAAAGAAAAACAACTACCTTATCTCAGCCTCGTCGCGGACGCCACCGAGGGATATTCGTTGAAAAGGCCGGTCTAGCGCCTTTGCGATCGACTGACCAAGGGAGGTCTTTCCTGTTCCGGGCGGGCCGACAAACCTACAAGTTCAGCCAGTTCGACTCAACGTTCAACGTTCGAATAACCATTAGTCCTTACAATAAGATCGGACCTTTCACACTCTTTCTCCTCTTCGGTGGCGACACTTTAGGTGGCTCTATAGGAGTGGATCCCTGTCGCGAGATGGCACTGGTAACCAGGGCATGGTCGGGATTAGACTGATCTGACGGAGCCTTGTCTAGTTTATGCACGGGCTCTTCAACTGCTGTGAATGGGGTTGACAGAGTGGCTTCGTCGGCAATCGCGTGCAATCGGACGACTGCAAGGAATTCTATGAGGCGGCGCTTAATCTGTTCGAGACCGTAGTGGTCTGCATCGAGCTGGGCGCTATGAATTCATTTGTTGTCAAACTAGCAGCCTTGACAGTTGCACTTGGCGATGACTTACCGAGCCTTGGCCAGGAACCCCGGATCCATGAGTGCGTCCTGCACGGTTGTCTGGGGATCCAGTGCAGACGGCCACGGGACACTCGTCAACCATTCGAGCTAGATCTTGAGTCAGCATCCACAACTCCCTGCATACAGCAGCGTCTCACATATGTTCTGATGACACCGTTCTCAACGCTACCCTGGGGAATGCGTTTGAATCTCCTCCACTCTCTAACACCGATTTTCCTCTCCTCGCTTCCTGCATCGAGGGCTTCGATCTTCTTCCGAAGGTCTGCAAGGTCATCCGCATCCGCTTGTTCGTCCTCATCCAATTCACTGCCCGAATTTCCCGTTCCATAACCGGTCCCGCCAGGGCTGCCGATTTGCCCAGGAGGTGTATTATTCAAGCTACGGAGCTCCCGTTGAATGGCTGCGAGTTGCTGACGAAGGAAGTACTCCTTTTGTTGGCGAGAAAGCGACTCGTCGACAGCGCTCGCAATCTTCTTCGAAACCTCGGTGATAGACTGTTGCTTAATAAAGAGCTCGGTCGCACGGCGAAGACGGTCCTCGACCTCGGTTGCTGTGAGAAAATCTGTCTCACGGAACGGGAATCAGCGGACGTGGCCATGTGGACGACTGAGGCCTGAGAAAAAAGAAAGGGGATCCGTGACTCACCGAGTTTGTCAGCGTATTGTCCGGAGATGGATGCGACGAGGACGTCGGCCATCCATGCGGCGCGTTGGTCGGAGATTTCCTCGGCCATGGAGGCGACCTTGAGCCATTCGTCCTTCCTCTGGGCCTGGGCGGAATCCCTGGCGAGCCGGTCGAGCAACCTAAGGGCAGCATCTTTGAACGCTTCGACGGTCTCGTGAGAGGGTATCGTGTCCGCTGGGGGGTAGGCAACTGCGTGCTGTGAGAGAGAATCGAGGGTGGAGGAGTCCAAGTCCAGCGGTTGGAGAAGGCGAATGCGGGTCAAGCCATGAAGATAGAGCAGGTAGGGATAACGAGTGGGGGACGAATTCACTGTGCGGGCACGAACGAGACGGACGACCCGGGCGGCAACCCCGTGGGTGGGTGGTGCATTAGCCGTGATAGGTGGCAGCGCAGCTACGTCGGGCTCGAGGGGCACCGGGACTGGGATGGCTGCGAGGACTGGCTGACCAGCGTCAGAGTCATCGAGCGTGGCGAGCAGATTGTCTGCAAGTGCCCGCGAGATTGGGATTGTGAGCCTTGCGGTGGGGAGGAGGAGGAGCGGGTAGGGGAGGGGGAGAACTGGTAGTCGGTGAGCTGATGGCATCACTGCAAGCACATGAGAGCGGTGCATTCACATTCGATCGCCTGTCTTGGCCCATTTCTCACACTGGCTGATAAGTAGACACCGGCCAACCGAAATCCACGGTCAAACAATCTTTTATCTATTTTTCGCGTCTTTTTCGAGGTTCTACCTATTTTACCCATACGTTTCATCTTCAGCGCGAAGCCCTCGACAAGTCACTGCAACGCGTAGAGCAATTCAACACCAGCTCGGTCAGCAGCTGGGGTGTGACTTACCTAAAGGCAGCATCAATGCAAGACCGGACATCCTTGTAGCTCACGACTAGACAGCTTTGTTCGTCTCGGGACACCAGCATGATGCGTTCGTCGGTTCCGCTGTCGAGCTATTACAGAAATGAAGTGTGCACCCAATCACATGAGTCTTCTCAGGTACCAACCTTGTTCAGGCATGCGAGAACGTGTGACAAGTCGACAACAGGGTTTCCGTTCTCGTCCACTTGGTGGAATACATAGTCGCGGAACAACTTGATGATATACCGGTCTCCAGTTTCAGACCAACGTGGTTCACGCGCGAATCTACCAATTCGACTCAGAAATCCGTCGAGTCATCAACGGGAAAAAGCACATACTCTGGCCGCTCGTTGATGAACCCAAATTTACACAGCAAACGAACAAGACGACCGTTCTCAAGTTCGCTCGCTAGCTCACTCTCGAGCCTGTCGGTGCCACTATAACAGGAAGAAACGTCAGAACACATTTCCCAACAAGTAGCTAAAATACCCACACTTGGGCCTCATCCATTTCACGAAGCAGCCGGTCCTTTCCGATCATTTCAATGACCTGCGCAATACTCTGTATCCACCCAGGGATCCGCAATTAGAGTCAACCCGATCCCAGCAGGGTAATCCGCTTACCTTGTGGGGACCAGGCTTGGAAACGAGGTACATCGCCAGTGTCTTGACATCCGCAGAATACATCCTTCCCATCATGTCCAACGCTTTCGGAAGCGTATTCATCGCCGCAAGGCTGCCACAACACAGCGCGAAAACTAGCCGCCCGAACATGACCAAGTCTTCTTGTTGAACAAGAGCAACATCCTGCCGTGTATCATACATGAGGACGTCGACGATACCGCACGAACTAATCCGTAGTCTGGTGTGATGTGAGCGGGACAGGTGAAAACATGAGAGCAGTGAAAATGTACCGATTCTTGCCTGTCACCAGAATCTTTGTTGGGTCGACCATGCGAACTGCCAACCCCGCTTCATGGGTTGTCTGTATCGCACTCGCGATTTGAATGATGTATGACCAGAGCGTGGCTTCGGGAATGGCAACATTGATTGCTCCTCCGAACCTATTCTGTGGAAACGCGGGTTGCTTCGGGCGCAGGTGCAAATCGAATAGTGTTTGCGAGTTGGGATGGTAGTCATACGATACGACAAGAGCTGCGAGTTAGGCAGACATCAGAACAGTAGAAATGTAGATGGAATGAAACACAAACAATTGTCATTAAACGCCCGCGTTGTAAACGCTTCCCGTACCCGAACGATATTGGGATGTTGAACTCGGGACCAGGTTTCAATCACGCCAAACGCAGCCTGGTGCATGAGTCTAAAGTCTGCACAGGTCAGTTGCTTTGATTCTCTCCCCTTCGACAAAGAGAACTCACTCTCCACTCGCCGCAGAGCGTACGCAAGTCCATCATTGGCATTCGTCGCGCGGTATACCGTCGAGAACCAGCTGAAAAATTTACGCCGGTCAGACGGTGTTTGTTCGAGTGGGACAAGTGAATGATATCCCTGGAGCTCGTCAGGGAGGTTATAGGGTGGAAATAGGACGGAGTGAGCGGCATCTGAACGTTTTTGGAGTTCTTCACGAACGCTGTCAGACATGAAGTGCGACGGAGTGAATGTATCTGGAATCGGCCGAGTGTAGAGATGATAATCAAGCTAGAACCAAGCATAAGCAAGCGTCATCGTTGTCCGAAGACAAGTGTGCGACTAACAGATTGCCGCACAAAGGGCGATTGAGTAGGCTGATAAAAGCTACTGATAGACGTGACATGGTCATCGAAATCAGGCTGGTTCATCTATGGATGATTAAGAATTAAGCCAGAGAACCACGGGGTAGAGGCGAGGAACTGACATGAGCTGATAAGTATGTAAGTGGATGTTCCACTTGTTCATATTCGTTTGCCAAGTCCTGCTCGTCGAGAGGTTGACTAGAACCATTAGTCGATTGTTTTTGCGTATACAAGTCGTATTCGTCGTGATTCGTGTAGTAGGGAGTGGGAGAGGTGCTGGTCGCACGCTCAGAAAAAAGGACAGTGCTAGGTGGTATGGAGCTCACGAGGGAGAGAATGAAAGTGATGTGGTCGGAGATGTAGTCGAAAGAGGGTTAAAACTGATCTTGGGTACAAATATGGGAGCGTTGACTGCCTGAGCGCTCAATGTGGGAGGTGCTGGAGAATCTGAACGGGCTCTGGAGAGAAGTTAGGGTGCGAGGGACACATCTAGAGATGGAGTCGCTCACGCATTGGTGATGCTCTCCGACTGGACGGAATGTTAGCGTGAAAATGGGGGGAGGGGACTTCATACCGGGGGATGATAGTAGACACAGCCTTTATCCTGGAACCTACAGGAGCTAGCAGAGCGGATCAATGGTTGAGGGACAGACACAGGATAGAGTGATACCCGTAAATGAGTATATTTCTGCACTGGCGCTGGGGCGATTCTGTCGGAGGTGTGGATGAGAACATATGAGCAGGGGCCAGTGTACATACCCCGCTTGGGGAGAGGTTTTGGGTCGTCTGATTGTTCCGCTGGATTAACGATCCTGACAGCCGAGTTGTATGACTGGGGCTTCGCGAAATAGGCCATCAAATTGACCAGAACTTCACAGCAGAACGCGAAAGATATCTCACAAACTAGCACCCATCACTTCATTTCATCTAGGATTAGTCATCCATCGGCAGATCCCGATCGTAGTAGTTTGCAGCGTGCATGGGGATTCAGAACGCCAGCACTAAGCACTCCCATTATCCTCCCATGGAGCGTTCTCGCAAGGTGTTCCTCAAAATTGCATCCGCTTCAAACAAAGTCATTACTAGTGCCAACGAGTATGCTGATCGCAAGGATAGGTGTGGTGTTCAACACTCTCATTTCCAACTCGAGGCCGAAATGCGAAGAATTTCCGTCGCATGCGAGTGTATCGCAGACATTCTCGGCAAATCAAGCTTTCCAGATGGGCCAGCATTCGACGTCAGGTTACAGGATTGGCTCGACACCGATGAGCCACAACAGTGCCTAGACACGTTAATTCAGATGGAGAGCCTGTTGCTTCAGAAGGATGAATCTTCGTGGGTGTCTTGGATCTTTCGAAGAGGAGCGGGGACAGCACGCACCGAGGATAAGATCAAGGAAGCAGCCGAACATCTCGGCTCACGCAAAGCATGCTTTTATTTTTTGTTCTCGACAGAGATCTGGTGAGTTTTTTCAACGACAAGATGACCTGCGCGTGACGATACCACCCAGGAACAACGAGAAGAATGTTCAACAGCAGCAAGATCATGCTGTCCAACAGGGATCTGATGCTCTCCAGCAAAGTTCATCTGTTGCCATTCGGACGGAAATCAAGTGCGTCTCATGATATTACGAAGGGCAACACTCTCATCGTGTTCAGTTCTACCATGCTAACTCCGGTCCACCTTGGTGGACATGCGGGTTGTATCATCCAGGAAGGTACTAACGTTCTCGACCAAAATGTACTGGTTCCCGTTCAAATGGACACCGCGTATGTCTTGCGATGCTCTGTGAAGCGCGTCCCTTGATCGGTTCCCCGCAGTACCATACCAGACACGACTGTTCACGAGGTCGGACATAGGGCCAGCAAGAGGAGAGAGGAGACGATGGCTGATGAGCAGCGGAAGAAAGAAGAAAGTAATTAAGTCATTCGTTGATCTTCACCTGCGCATAATAGGTCTGACGTCTACCTAGCCAAGAAGCTGGAAGAGATAGTGAAGTGGCTTGACGGATTGAACTGTGCTGAGCAGCAGGACGATACCTTGTCGCTTCGGCAACCTGATACATGCAAGTGGTTGTTTGACACAGCCCAGTACAAGATGTGGAGGGATGGTCAAAATTTGTTTTTATGGTTGAGAGGTAAACGTAAGAAGTTCAAGGTTCTTTTCAACCATTCCTTATTGACATCTACACGACACAGCTGGGGCAGGGAAGTCCGTATTGGCGTATGTTTATGATTCGTGTGTCCTGTCGGTACTGACTCTGCTTGCAGGTCATCCCTCATTAATTTGCTCGAGAAGTCCCGACGCACGGAAGAAATCCTTGCCTATTTTTATTGTGATTTCCGAAGCGAGAGGTCAACTAGGCCTGCGGAGGTGCTACGTTCTATCCTCTCCCAGCTGTTGCACAAACTTCGTGGCAATATTATCAACGCTGGAAGCTCAACCAAAGACATGATCAACGTTGAAAGCTTAATCGAAGACATGATCAACGCAAAGGAACGGGGTGGTTCCACGCGGAACAATGCCAAGGAACTCGCTGGATTCGCATCTCGTGTATCAGCGTCGTCGAGGGAAAAGCCTCTGGTTGTAATCGACGCCCTTGATGAATGCAAGGATGTCGGAGCACTTCTCCAGGCACTCATGGTGATCAAGAATCACGTACGGCTCTTCGTGACAAGTCGGCCCGAACATGTTATCATGCGTGACCTTTCAGGTCTTCCGTTCATCTCGATGGATGATATGGAAGAGGAGTTGTCGACTGATATCCGGCTACATGTCACCAGAGAACTGGACGCTCGCCACCGACTCAGAGACCTCGACGCCGGGTTCAAGGATGAGATCCGCTCGGTTTTGTGTCACAAGGCGGGCGGCATGTACGGACCTATGTTTGGCGCCGGAATATGGATACTGATCGTTTGCCCTTCAAAGGTTTCGGTGGATCCAATGTTCCATAGACACGCTTGACCGATGCGTAACCCGAAAAGAGGTCCGCAGTGCTCTCGACAGCCTCCCAGAGGGCCTCGATAAAACATACGAGAGAATTCTACTCGCACTGGACATGAAGGGTAGGGAAGGACAGCTCGCTCGACGAGCTCTCACTTGGCTTGTGGCGGCGATACGACCCCTACGATTAAGAGAACTCATGGAGGGACTTTCAATCAATATTCAGACGCGAACCCTGGATCATGACCTTGGACCGATGCACAAAGGGACATTATTGGACGCTTGTGGGAGTCTAGTGACATATAGTGAAAGGACGGGCATCATCATTCTGTCACATTTCAGCGTGAAGGTGAGCCACGACAACCAATCTATATATACACGTTTAGTTGAACGTCTCGCTGGGCAGGAGTACCTTATGGGCGAGTTGATTCTCACGAACCTACCGCAATACCACATCAACTGGGAATGCGCCCACCTGCAACTAGCCCGATCATGCATGTGCTACCTCTCTTTATATCTCAAGTCTCCTCTGGGTAACCCCAGTAATATACCTGCCGACATCCTTGGTGTCTCCTCTGAGCTCTGTGACCGTCTGCACAAGGTGTCACGGCCACTGGCACTTCGCGATTATGTGCTTAACGTTGCTGTCGATCATTTTCGATACCTTGGGTCACAGTTCGAATTTGTTCTGCACGACATCGAAACACTCGCACGTGACACTCAACAGCATTCCCGCACGTGGAATAATCTATGCCGATCTACTAGCCGGGTTGCGGGTTCTGCCACACCAAGTTGGCCTACATCAAAACATGATCTCACACTCTATATACTTGTGGCCTACGCTCCGAATTCACTTCTGCGGACATTCCTTCGTCATATTCCACCCAAGTCCAAGGAAGGCACAAATCCGTTGGTCTATGCTGCATATTTCAACAAAGAGGATCATGCACGGACCCTGTTATTACGAGGTGCTAGATTAAACCACAGAGGTTGGGATACCAACGGATTTTTCCAGGTTTTGCCAATCGAAGTTGCGCTGCAGGCTGGTGGCTATGGCATGGTGACTCTCTTTGTGCAAGAAGGAAGCACTGTACCCCCGCATATCTTCACAAATTCGTTCTTTCGGCCTGGTCTACTCATCCCATCTTCTATCGCAAGGATGTTGTTACAAGCCGACGATTTCTTGGAGGCTGTAAATAATCCCCTGAATGAAGTGGTCTCACCACCAATGGTCATTTTTAAATGTTTGCGCAGGGAAAACGCGGGTACCTATGAAGACGACCTCACAGCAATCCTACGACGATTTATTCAAGTTGTTGATAATGGTCTCGCGCAAGACCGGATGATATTTCGTTTCGCCATCGAACAGGAACGCATCTCTGTCGCACAATATCTCATTTCCCTTGGTGTTTCTCTCCCTTCTGACCTGTTCGGGTTTGACACCCCTGCCAGTGGCCGTTTGGATGGATGGATGGTGACATCACCAATGATACGACTTCTGATCGAGAATGGAGCTGATGTCCATGCACGTACCGCAGGCGGAGACCCTTTGCTCCACGCCGCATTGCGGTCGTCCTGGTTGGATGACGACTATGCTTTGGAGACTGTAAAAGTTCTCATAAGCCATGGTTTTAATCCACATGAAGCCAATTTCTTTGGACAAACCCCGCTTCACATTGCGGTCGATTGTGGCCTCGTCTCGGTTGTGCAATATCTTTTGTCCCTTGGCATTTTGCCATCTCCCGACTTGCTGCATGTTGCGTTGCGGTCATACAAGAACTCGAAGCAGGGGCAAACATCAATTATCATCTGCCTGCTCGAGAATGGAGCTGATGTCCATGTCCGTACCACGGTTGGAGACACTTTGCTCCACACTGCACTGCAGTCATTGGATGAAGACGATGCTTTGGAGACTGCGACATTCCTCATTGGTCGCGGTTGCGATCCCCTCGAAGCCAATCCCTCTGGAGAAACCCCCCTTCACATTGCAGTCCAACGAGGCTTAGTCTCTGTTGTACAATATCTTCTACCTTTTGGCACTTCCCCCACTCCAGACCTGCTGCATGTTGCACTGAGGTCATTCAACCGGCGGAGTATGGCATTGATGATCAATTGCTTATTTGACTCAGGGGATGGAGTCGATGTCCATGCACGCACCGTGGCTGGAGACACTGTGCTCCACACCGCATTGGAGTCGTTATGGTGCGATGGAGACTGTGCTTTGCAGACTACAAAAGTCCTCATTGGTCACGGCTGCGATCCACTTCAAGCTAGTTCTTCTGGAGAAACCCCGCTTCACATCGCAGTTAAACATGGCTTAATCTCTGTCACACGATACCTTTTTTCTCTCGGCATTTCACCACCTCATGACCTTCTGCATGCTGCATTTGAGTCGTTGGAGACTGGAGGCAAGCAGAATAGAGCACAAATGATCACCTACTTGCTCAAGAATGGAGTTGATGTCCATGCTCGCACTGCAGATGGAGATACTGTGTTCCACACTGCATTGCGCTGGTCGTTCTGGCATGATGAAGGCTATACCTTGGAGGTTGCAAAGGTCCTCGTCGGTCTCGGTTGTGGTCCCCTCGAAGCCAGTCTCTCTGGAGAAACCCCACTTCACATTGCGGTTGAACATGGCTTAGTCTCTGTTGCACGATATCTTCTTTCTCTCAGAATTTCACCACCTCCTGACCTTCTGCACATCGCATTGGATTTGGAGGACAAGCAGGTTATAGCACCAATGATCGCCTGCTTGCTCGAGAATGGAGTCTATGTTGCACGAACCGCAGATGGAGATACTGTGCTCCACACTGCATTGCGGTCGTTACGGCATGATGAAGACTATGCTTTGGAGATTGCAAAAGTTCTCATCGGTCTCGGTTGTGGTCCCCTCGAAGCCAGTCCCTCTGGAGAAACCTCACTTCACATTGCAGTTGAACAAGGCCTTGTCTCTGTTGCACGATATCTTCTTTCTCTCGGCATTTCACCATCTCCTGATCTTCTGGATGTCGCATTGGAGTTGGAGGATGAAGAGGATATAGCACCGATGGTCGCCTGCTTGCTCAAGGACGGAGTTAATGTCCATGCCCGCACCGCAGATGGAGACACTGTGCTGCACACCACATTACAGTTGTCATGGCGTCATGAAGACTGTGCTTTGGAGACTATGAAAATCCTTGTCGGTCACGGCTGTGATCCACTTCAAGCTAGTTCTTCTGGAGAAACCTTACTTCACATTGCAGTTGGGCGTGGCTTTGTCTCTGTCGCACGATATCTTCTTTCTCTCGGCATTTCACCATCTCCTGACCTTCTGGATGTCGCATTGGGGTTGGGGGACGAGGATATAGCACCAATGATCACCTGCATGCTCAAGAACGGAGTTAATGTCCATGCCCGCACTGCAGATGGAGACACTGTGCTCCACACTGCATTGCGGTCAATATGCCACCGGGATCATTTTGATGAAGACTGTGCTTTGGAGACAACGAAAGTCCTCATCGGTCACGGTTGCAATCCACTTCAAGCTAGTTCTTCTGGAGAAACACCGCTTCACATTGCAGTTGAATATGACTTAGTCTCTGTCGTGCGATTTCTTCTGTCCCTCGGCATTTGCCCCCCTTCTGACTTGCTGCATGTTGCATTGAGGTCGTTTAACCAGTGGAACAAAGAATCGATGATCATCTGCCTACTCGAGAATGGCGTTAATGTTAACGTCCATCCCTGCGTCGCAGATAGAGGCCGTGTGCTTCATACCGCATTGCGGTCGTTCCGGAATGAAAACAAAGCTTTGAGGATCACGAAATTGCTCGTCGATCATGGCTGCGATCCACTCGAAGCTGGCAGTTCCTCTGGAAAGACCCCCCTTCGCATCGCAGTTGAACGTGGCTTTGTTTCTATTATGCGGCATTTTCTATCTCTTGGAGCCCCTGCCTCCTCCGACCTGCTGCTCGTCGCGTTACTCTCGCGAAATGAGCAGGAGCAATCACAGATGACTCTCTGGCTGGAAGATGGAGCTAATGCCCAAATTCGCACCGCAGCTGAAGAAGACTCTACCTTGAAGATTCTCGAACTCCTTATCAGTCAGGGGTGCAATCCCCTTCAGCCAAATTCTTATGGCGAAACCCCACTTTGCATCGCTATAGAACAAGGGCGCATCACCATTTCAAGAACCCTCCTTTCACTTTGCGTACCTTCAAACTCACCTGACGATGTCTTGTGGGTTGTTCTGACTTCAGAACATTTTCGGACCAAGTTACAGACAGTCGATTTCCTCATCGATCAGGGAGCCAATGTTCTCGCAAACTTGAAGGCACGAAATGGGGACTCCTGGTTACACGTTGCAATAGCCTCCGTCGCCGGTGACGAGGTTCTACAGGTCGTGGCGCTTCTTCTCAGACGGGGTTGTGATCCTGTGGTGCCCAACATCCGTGGAGCCACGCCCTTTCACGTCGCCGTAGAGCGAGGGCGTATCTCTGTCGTGAAGCTCTTCCTCTGGCTGAACATATCATTCCCTCCCGACGTCTTATTTACTGCGATACGCTCTAGTCCCGCACCCAGTTCGCGCGCCTCCGACCTCAGGCTAGAGATGATCAAAATCCTGGTCACTTCTGGCTGTGATACTCAGACCCGCAATGCAGCTGGACTGACACCGCTCGATGCTGCATACAATGAGGGACACTTTGACGTCGTTGATTACCTGCTCTCAATGCAGGGATTTACCTACGGTGGAGAACACTGAACTTCGCCAGTGAGCACGTCCACCCTTCACCATTGTGTTACTTTGACTGACCTTACTGAATACGATATCGATCAGACCACTGTAGTAGGCTCTTGTATGTACAAACAACTGCGTCGTGTACTGGAAACACACCATGCACTATCCTAGCATCTGTGAAACCAATAGCATGCTATATAGTTTCACTGCAACACATTCAATCTATTTCATCTTCTTATGACGTCGGAACAGCTTTCAGGATCGCATCCCTTCTCTTTTTCAGTCCATTGGCGTACGCCATACACACCCATTTGAGATATCCAATATCTTTGATCCTCCCGTGCTCAGCCAACCTTGCGTGGAGCAGATCGACGTCACTGAATGCAGATCGTCCTTTGGGGTAACAACCGACGTGAATCGAACCAACGGTCGCCCGGTCGATGATACCGAATGCGGGGGTTCGTGAGTACTGTGCACATAGATAACATGGGGTTTAGCAAAAAGCTGAACGGTCGTCGATCTCGAAGGGGACTGAGCGGGCATTGTTACAGGCAATATGTCGAGTGAGACGCCGGTTGGCCGTAACACGGCGTTCGGTGGGTTTCGAGACACGAATGATCGAAGTAATGCTAGAGCACCGTCGATGTCACCAGTTCTACGACGTGTTAATTCATCTATGGCATATAGACGGCCGACGATATGACATACAGTATAAGCACTTTTCTCATCGCAGTATGCGCCTTCTCGATCAATCTTGCAAACGATCCGACATTTCCTTTACCATCTCTGACACCTTGTGCTTCTGCTACCTCCCAGCGACGCCAGACGTCCTTAGCCCATCGAGCTGCTATATGACGATCTTCTGCGCGTGCTGTCGCACACCTCTCAAGAGCATTGATGTAGGTGTATTCGTCAGGACGCAACACGAACCCACCGGATGAATCGTGGAAGAGGGAATCAAAGGCTTCCTGCGAGGCCTTGAGCTGGCATGTTTGTAGGACACAGATAAGTAAGCATTTAAGACGACTGATGTCAGCTCTACATGCGCAAATTCGCCTCCGGGAAAGACACCTGAAGGGCAATGGGAATGGTATGTTTCCAGAGATGGTTATCTGTCCTGAATAATCTTGTTGAAAAGTGCTCGCATTTCCGCGATGACATCGGACGATGTCTGCGGCGGGAGCCGGGAAAATGATGGGATGTTCTCCGCGTTCTCCACTGGAACGTCAGGAAAGACGTCGCCTCCTTGTGTCTGCTGAGCAAACACATGAAATGGTGGATTGCCACGGTTCGATATTCCTTCTGCTTCTGATTCGTTCATAGACACTTCTCCATTCGACGTCACGCTACGGTCGACAAGTCGAGTCGTCTCTCTTTTGAACGGAGGCTTGTACGACGCATAGGCGTGGAACATGTGCATCATCACCTCCGCGTCCACCATCGATTCTTCGCTAGTTGCACCATCGCCGCTGCCTCGCACGGCTTCAGCGAGCAACCATCTAGCTTTCTTCAGGTCCCCAGCACGCTTGCAACCTCCCAGTAGAGCGCACCATAAGCCTCTCCCGTTGACGCCCGTTATCGGATATTGGTCGCTCATCTTCCTCGCGAGCCTCATACCCTCTCCCAGCCACTCTGGCCCAGCTCGCCCGCATACTCGTATCACAGCCTCGTAAGCACCTTTCGTCGCCTTCACTCTATTCTCCTGCATCTCCATCCAAAGGCCTAGCGCACGTTCAGGTTCTGGTCGAGAGAACGACCCGCAAGCCCGAATCATTACAGCATATAGGTGGGAATCTGGAACAGGATGCGCGACATAACGCATGTGAGCGAAAAGGTCCCAAGCTTGGGCTTGCGCAGCAGCGCGCCCAAGTCTTGAGTCGGAGGAAGGGTGTGTCTGGACGTTGAAAAGCGCAGGTATGACCCGTATGTAGGACTTGATCGGTGCGAAATGACCGCTAGCTTCGTACTCGTGCAAGACCGTGAGTGCAGTCGTCGGGAACTGTTGTGTGATTGACAACGAAGAAGAGGGAGTAGAGAACGACGAATCGATGATATGGGCCTTGACATGTAGATCCCGCTGGTGTTCAGTCGGCAGCGCTGAGAATATAGGATGATGAAAGAGCCACTTCGAAAAAGGACGGAGACGTACTAGGTAGCATACGAGATACGAACAAGTCAAAATCACGAGTATTCCCCTGTCTCGCATATTATGTTATGCAAGTAAGGAATCGATAATTTGCCTGGGAGTGATCTTCCTGAGTCTCAGGGTGCGCATCAGGTTTGCATATAACGCGTGAAGAGAGCCGTCATTGGAAATGCACGCTAGTTGCGACGGTGAAGACCGTGCGACTGCTTAGTGCATTCGTCGCGGTGCATGGGCAAGTCGACGTCGGGAACAAGCATGTGCATGAGGGAGTGTCGGCACCAGGTCTGAAAGCCTGGAGGGAGCCTTGACCGTCATTCCGAGAGTCTGACATCGTGGGAACCTAGTTCTACACTACGCTAATCAGTGCTATCCATGTCTTTCGTTCCTACACAGCTGCGGGGAGAACCCTTCATATCCACCCGTGAAAGCATCGCTTGGATACCTTCGACCCCGGCATTCGAGGACTCGGACGTCCTCGTCCTGTCTTCTCGCTCGACATCACCAGGGGGTGTCGGTGCAACGCTCTTTTACCTCGACCTGCGGCTTTCCCTCCCGTTAGGCAGATCGAGCAAGATCAACTGGGGCTTGGCAGGTCTCCGTCACACGTTATCCACCTCCCCGGTCCGCCTCCGGTGGGACCACAGTACCATCGACTCGCGCGACGACGGACTGGCTGATGAGGGCGAGGTAGTACAACGCGACGGGATAGAGATCGAGACTGGTATCGGACTCAACCCTGCGACGGGCCAAAAGGAAGCTTACGAGGAAATATGGAGGTGAGAGCGCACGCTATACGTTATGAAAGCCACTGATGGTTGATCCTTTGAACTCGGACGTGCAGGGACGAACCACTCCCTGCAGGATCTCCGTACATCTTTGTGGCCTCTTCCGCCAATGTCGAGGAAGCCACTGCTACTATGGCAGTGTTGGGACCGCATGCCCTTGCACTCGCACGGAAACCCGAGGCACCAGACACGCCTCGAACATTCCAGGCTGTCCGTATGCACCGGCGGACGAGCGCAGCTCAAGACGCGCAGGCGTTTATGTGGGAAATCGTGTTCTCAACTGGCATTTCAGTGCTGGAACAAGAGCTGCAAGAACTTGTTGAGCTCGGGGATCAAACGTGTCAGTATGCTCGGGGTGGCAACGTCTGTTTAGGAAGTAGATCCTGGGTTGTCTGGGACTCAGGACGGGTGAGAACAACCAGGACGGTTAATAACATGACCCCTTGAAACCGAACAAGAGCTGGTTTGATCTCTCAAGCCGAACTGACTCCAAACGAAAGGCGATTTGAAGAAGACGTGGCAACGCCAGGCATTGATACTCACATTCTTCCGGAATAGAGATTTGAACTTTTCGTAGGCAGCGGCGCAAGCGATTGCATGGATATAACTCTATTATAATTTCACTGGATGCAATGATGCATTACGGTACAGCTGTTTCACCAATCTTTTTTTCATGTAAACTGCGAGGCAGCCCTGCTCATTGTTTATCCTACACCGAACTCGAAGCTTGAGGTTCCTCTGATGAACACCGATGCTGTGCCATCTTTTCAAACTTGAGCTTGAGCTTCCGCGTCCTTCTTGGCAGCAAATACCAAGAGGTCGCAAACACGCCTAGAATAGCCCCATTCGTTGTCGTACCATGCAATCAACTTGACGAAAGACTCGTTCAACATGATACCACCGGTTGCGTCAAAAA